>JAMYXO010004596.1:0-17148 GCA_033310375.1 Conus canariensis | reverse complement strand
GCGTGTGTGTGTGGGTGTGTGTGTGTGTGTGTGTGTGTATGAGAGAGAGAGGGAGAGAGACAACTTGTACTCTCCGCCACCTCGTTAGTTCGTACATCAAAGGTGTTTCTCCCAAAACGCCTCTGGACATGGTTTCTTCAGTATACATGTCGTTCGTTGAACTAGTGCAACCGTAAAATTGATCAGATGGGAAAGGGTGTGAGGGACTTAAGAGCGTAAAGTTATACAGTGCTAAAAAAAAAAAAAAGAAAAAAAAAGAAAAAAAAAGTGAATGGAGCGCGCCATGAACATGTCGACATAGAGATCTGAATAGTGCAAACCTGTTCAATATTACAGGATGAATAAACTGAATATTTCACAACAAACTGACATTTCAGGGTTCAAGAAAATGTAATCCTTTTGTGCTTTTGAGGATGCGGTGGAGTTTTTTTTTTTTTCTTTTACTTTTTTTTTTTTTTATTAATGTTAAGCTGAACTGATACAGAATGAACAGAATTTGGCATGAGGAGAGAAAGGCTTAAAGAAGAAGAAGAAGAAGAAGAAGAAGAAGAAGAAGGAGCGGTGACCTACTCTCGTGCTCTATCAGCTAGACTAGCTCGGTGAAGAAAGTGAAGAAAGTGTGAAGAGAGGCAATGAAACCGATGACTGGTCGGAAACGTTCTTTTGCATAATAAAAATCAGTGGCAGTTTCAACTTCAGTGAAAGATAACTAACTGCGTTGAATTAGATTGGAGGAAAATTGTTCAAACCTACGCAGATTGTGTGTGTGTGTGTGTGTGTGTGTGTGTGTGTGTGTGTGTGTGTGTGTGTGTGTGTGTGTGTGTGTGTGTGTGTGTGAAACATATCTACTCAAACTTTAAAGTGCCTGTTTGTGTCTGTCCATCTCTGACTGCATGTCTGTATGTCTGTCCATCTCTGACTGCATGTCTGTATGTCTGTCCATCTCTGACTGCATGTCTGTATGTCTGTCCATCTCTGACTGCATGTCTGTATGTCTGTTCATTTGTCTGTCTTTCTGGCGGCCTGCTTGCATACACGTGTCTGTTGAGTACCTTCTCCCTTCCCCCAACCCCCAACCATAAATTTATTTCCTAAAATCTCCGATCACTATGGCATTTTTCCAGTCCTCAAACCAACTGCACTCCTGGCCGGAAACTCAGCAGCCACGTAGATATCCACACGGCAGACGCGCACAACAGAAGCCACCGGGGCTTGCACACAGGGTGGGCGGCGTTGCAGAGGTCCGTGTCACAGTGGCAGGTTTCGACTTGCAGCGTGTTGGGGCGTGTCCGCCAGGCGCAGCCCATGGGACTGTCCGTGCCGCACTGCCGGATGATGCGCACCTCCTCGTTCCCGTCACTGTCATAGACTGCACAGCACACAGACATCAACTCAACAGCCATCCATTGCTGCAGTTGGCTTTAGTCAGTGGTTATCACGTCATTTCAACACTGGTGACGTTGTGACCATACGAACAAGAGAATCACCGATCTATCTCCCTCGTGCACCTATAGAAACTTATGATACAGCAACTATCAAGTATGGGACTTTATATGATTTAAAGTGTGAGCAATGTCAGTAGCGGATGGCTTTCATCTGGTATTGATCAATAATGATGATACCTTTTTCCTCGTAAAATGGGATGAATTGAATATATGTTAGAAAAAAATTCGGTTCTCTTCGTAAATTCACATTAAAATAGGACAACTTAATTACATATAACGAAAAAAATAAGCACACACACACACACACACACACACACACACACACACACACACACACACACACACACACACACCTCTCTCCTTCCCCTCTCCCTCTTCTCCGCTCATGGACATCCCTCCGCAACATCAAGGGAAAACCCGGCTTTTGTTCCCATTGTTCAACCATAATTTCGTAATTACATTAACTAGACGGCTACACTGAAGCCAGTATTGATTGTTCTGTGGTCTTTATGCTCCCTTCGTACGGCGGGGAAGATCGCCTGGGTTAATTTGATTATCCTGCAGCTCATCCCTCGCCTGCAGTCGTCTCCCCTTTGACCCCGCCATTGTGAGCCAACACGAGGTCCGGCTGACCAGTCTGTAAGGTCAATGTGCAGGTCAGGTATCGGTCAACTCTCAGCCATGAACTCTTGATCCCACCGCTCAGTATTTTTCCAGTTGTCACTTTCATCAGTTTAGTTGGCTGGTGGCATAGTTAGTTAGTTAGACAGTCACTCTGTTAGCTGGTTAATTAGTTATTCGTTCAGTTTGTTTGCTGGTTGGTGGAAAGTTCGGTTTATAGTCACTCAACATTTCCTATTATAATTGTTATTCTCTATGGATTTTGCTTCATGACTCAGCAATGCAGCCAGCAGCATTTACGGACAACTCCCCACGCAGTCATCACAATTGTCATTTATTGTGTAATTACAGACAAATACTGGCGCGTGTGATTTATGGTGTGATTATGGATAAATCCCCACGCAGTCATGGTAGTTGTGATTATGATTACAGACAAATACTGGCGCTTGGCGATTTAGCGTGTGATTAAGGACAAGTCCCCACGCATTCATGTTAGTTGTGATGTAATATATGATTACGGACAAGTCCCCACACATTCATGTTAGTTGTGATGTAATATGTGATTACGGACAAGTCCCCACACAGTCATGTTAGTTGTGATGTAATATGTGATTACGGATAAGTCCCCACACATTCATGTTAGTTGTGATGTAATATGTGATTACGGACAAGTCCCCACACAGTCATGTTAGTTGTGATGCAATATGTGATTACGGACAAGTCCCCAAACATTCATGTTAGTTGTGATGTAATATGTGATTACGGACAAGTCCCCACACAGTCATGTTACTTGTGATGTAATATGTGATTACGGACAAGTCCCCACACAGTCATGTAATTTGTAATAACGGACAAGTTCCCACACAGTCATGTTAGTTGTGACAAGTCACCACACAGTGATGTAATTTATAATAACGGACAAGTTCCCACACAGTCATGTTAGTTGTGATAAAATATGTGATTACGGACAAGTCCCCACACAGTCATGTTAGTTGTGATAAAATATGTGATTACGGACAAGTCCGTGCGCACGTGATGTTGAGTATAATTATAGACAAGTCCCTGTGCAGCCATGTTTAGTACTTTGTAATGTAATGTACTGTGTGACTATGGATAAGTCTCCATGATTGTAATGAAGAGTGTGCTCGTGAACAAGTCCTCACATAGTCACGTTAGTTAGGATAAAATGTGTAATTACAGACAAGTCCGCATTCAGTCATGTTAGTTGTGACGTAGTGTGTAATTACACACAAGTCGCCACGTAATCATATTAGTTGTAATGTAGTGAGTAATTACGACATATCCTTACGCAGTCATAACAGTGGTGGTGTAGTGAGCAATTACGGACAAGCCTCCGCCCAGAGCAATTACGGACAAGCCTCCGCCCAATCACGTTAGTTTGGTGTAACTAGGACGAATCCTCACGCAGTCATGTTAGTTGTGATGTGATGAGTCATTACCGACAATCCCCACGCAGTCATGTTACTAGTGATGAAGTGTGTAATTATGGACAAGTCCTGGCACAGTTATGTTCATTGTGATGTAATGTGTGATAAGCACGTACAAGTCTCTCCGCAGTCATGTACATTGTAAGCCTGTGCAGTCATGTAAATTGTAAGCCTGTGCAGTCATGTAAATTGTAAGTCTGTGCAGTCATGTACATTGTAAGTCCTCGCAGAGTCATGTAAATTGTAAGTCCTCGCGGAGTCATGTAAATTGTAAGTCTGTGCAGTCATGTACATTGTAAGTCCTCGCGGAGTCATGTAAATTGTAAGTCCTCGCGGAGTCATGTAAATTGTAAGTCTGTGCAGTCATGTACATTGTAAGTCCTCGCGCAGTCATGTAAATTGTAAGTCTGTGCTGTCATGTAAATTGTAAGTCTGTGCAGTCATGTAAATTGTAAGTCCTCGCGCAGTCATGTAAATTGTAAGTCTGTGCAGTCATGTAAATTGTAAGTCTGTGCAGTCATGTAAATTGTAAGTCCTCGCGGAGTCATGTACATTGTAAGTTTGTGCTGTTGTGTACATTGTAAGTCTGTGCAGTCATGTACATTGTAAGTCTGTGCAGTCATGTACATTGTAAGTCTGTGCAGTCGTGTACATTGTAAGTCTGTGCAGTCGTGTACATTGTAAGTCTGTGCAGTCATGTACATTGTAAGTCCTCGCGCAGTCACGCCAGCGTGCCGACACAAACACTGAAAACTCAAGATGAACCGTCAAGCAAGTTTTGCTGTAGGCCTGGGAGTCAATTAAGATTCGTACTGAGCTGAATCATACGATTTTGATTGCCGTTCTTAATTAACTAGGACGTCCGTGTATCTGCAATCGACAAATCATGCGCTGATCGATCATTCCTTTTCCGTCCCATTCAGTCCAATATCAGTCACTCAGTTTTTCACTCGTTGTTGTTCAAGGAGCGTGCATGCTCTGTGTGTACATGCCAGCCGTACTGAAAGGCCCAACTGACGTTCTCTTCCGAAAACTGATGATGAGGATTTACGTGTGTGGATGACGCCATGCGTGCGTTCACAAGCACAAGCACGGTTTTGAGTCTCATTCCAGAGACTTTTCTGGAAATGGAGTCGGAAGCAACGTAACCCCTAGTTCTAAAACGGCCCGTCGGAGATTTGATCCCGCAACCCAGGATCATCCAATCACGAGTTCGCATCTCTGTCAAATGAGCACTTCCGGCCCAGGTAGGCAAACAACAACAAACAAACAAACAAAAATAAAACAAATAACAAATAATAATATTGATAATATTTCTAATAATAATAATAACAACAACAACACTAATAACAACAAAAATAACAATGATAATGACGATAACTATAATGATAATGATGATGATGATGATCATCATCATCATCATCGTCATCATCATTATGATGATGATTATTATTATTATCATTATCATTAATCTTATTGTTTTATCATCATCATCATCATCATCATCATCATCTAACGATGTTGTTGATGATGATGATTATGATGATGATGATAAAACAATAAAATTATTAATAATTATGATAATAATAATAATCATCATCATAATGATAACAACAACAACAATAATGATACTTATAATCATAATGATAATAATAATAATAGCGATAATAATGATGATAATAATAGTAATAACTATGATAATCATCATCATCATCATTAAAATGATCACAACAATAACAATAATATTAATGATGACAATACAGACAGACAAGACTTACTGGTCTGGTGCATCTTTCTACACACAGTGTGGGTGAGGTTGTCAGACCATAATGATAACAATGACATTAATGATGACAATACAGACAGACAAGACTTACTGGTCTGGTGCATCTTTCTACACACGGTGTGGGTGAGGTTGTCAGACCATAATGATAACAATGACATTAATGATGACAATACAGACAGACACTTACTGGTCTGGTGCATCTTTCTACACACGGTGTAGGTGAGGTTGTCAGACCATAATGATAACAATGACATTAATGATGACAATACAGACAGATAAGACTTACTGGTCTGGTGCATCTTTCTACACACAGTGTAGGTGAGGTTGTCAGACCATAATGATAACAATGACATTAATGATGACAATACAGACAGACAAGACTTACTGGTCTGGTGCATCTTTCTACACACGGTGTAGGTGAGGTTGTCAGACCATAATGATAACAATGACATTAATGATGACAATACAGACAGACAAGACTTACTGGTCTGGCGCATCTTCCTACACACGGTGTAGGTGAGGTTGTCAGACCATAATGATAACAATGACATTAATGATGACAATACAGACAGACAAGACTTACTGGTCTGGTGCATCTTTCTACACACAGTGTAGGTGAGGTTGTCAGACCATAATGATAACAATGACATTAATGATGACAATACAGACAGACAAGACTTACTGGTCTGGTGCATCTTTCTACACACGGTGTAGGTGAGGTTGTCAGACCATAATGATAACAATGACATTAATGATGACAATACAGACAGACAAGACTTACTGGTCTGGCGCATCTTCCTACACACGGTGTAGGTGAGGTTGTCAGACCGGGACAGCAGACCACAGTCCTGAACAAACACGCTGGTATCGCCACTCAGTGTCTCACACCTCTCGCTGTTACGGGTGGGGGCCGAGTTACACATGTAACAGGTAATGGCTAAACCTGAAACACAACAGAGAAAACACGACTATACGCATGTGACAGGTAATGGCTACACACGGAGAACCGACTATACACATGTAACATGTAATGGCTAAACCTGAAACACACAGAGAAAACACGACTATACACATGTAACAGAAAATGGCTCTACCTGCAACACACAGAGAATACACGACTGTAATGACTCCACCCGGAACGCACAGAGAAAACACTATACACATGTAACAGGTAATTGCTACACCTGGAACACACAGAGAAAACACGACAATACACATGTAACAGGTAATTGCTACACTTGGAACACACAGAAAAGACACGACTGTACACATGTAACACGTAACGGCTACACCTGGAACACACAGAGAAAACATGACTATACACATGTAACAGGTAATTGTTACACTTGGAACACACAGAGAAAACACGACTATACACATGTAACAGGTAATGGCTACACTTGGAATACACACAGAAAACACGACTATCTACATGTAACAGGTAATGGCTACACATGGAATATTCAGAGAAAACACGACTATCCACATGTAACAGGTAATGGCTACACATGGAATATTCAGAGAAAACACGACTATCCACATGTAACAGGTAATAGCTACGCATAGAGAAAACATGACTATACACATGTAACAGTCAATGGCTGCACACAGAGAAAACACGACTATACACATGTAACAGGTAATGCCTACACCTGGAACACAAAGAGAAAAATGACTATACACATGTAACAGGTAATGGCTACACCTAGAACACAAAGAGAAACACGACTATACACATGTAACAAGTAATGGCTATACCTAGAACACAAAGAGAAACACGACTATACACATGTAACAAGTAATGGCTATACCTAGAACACAAAGAGAAACACGACTACACACATGTAACAAGTAATGGCTACACCTGGAACACAAAGAGAAACACGTCTATACACATGTCTCAGGTAATGGCTACACCTGGAACACACAGAGAAAACAGGACTATGCACATATAACAGGTGATGGCTACACACAGGAAAAAAAATACGACTATACACATGTAACAGTTTATGGCTACACCTGGAACACATAGAGAAACACGACCACTATACTGTTGTTCTTGCTGCTGCCGTTGAGAGCATTATTTTGTCGCGGCAGTTGCAGCTCCGAGCAGTGCTAACAACAGAAGCAATAACAACAGCAGTAGTAGTACTGGTAGTAATAACAGTACTCATCGTCGTCTCGTTACTCATTATGATACTGATAGTAACATTTTGATAATAATAGTAATCACCGTAGTCCCCTTACGCATATAATACTGACAGTAACACTTTGATAATAACAGTAATCGTCCTGGTCTCCTTACCTATGTGATGCTGATTCCAACACTTTGATAATAACAGTAATCGTTGCACTTACTCATATGACAGTGATAGTAACATTTTGATAATAACAGTAATCATCGAAGTGTCCTCACTCATATATTAGTAATCATTATATGCCATTGATAATAATACACATTAACAGTAATCATCGCAGTCTCCTCACTCATATAATACTGATAGTAACACACAAAAACAGTAATAGTCGCAGTCTCCCAACTCATATAACACTGATAGTGATACACAATCACAGTCATCATCGCAGTCTCTCTACTCATATAATACTCATAGTAACATACAATAACAGTAATATTCACAGTCTTCCTGCTCATACAAGACTGATAACAGCATACAATGACAATAATCGTCGCAGTCTCTCTACTCGTATAACATTGATAATAACACTTTGATAATAACAACGTTCGTCGTAGTCTCCGTACTCATACTGATAGTAACTCTTCGATTAAATTTGTCATCTTCCTGGTTGCCATACTCACAGCAAACTGACAATAACACTTCGACATGATAAGAACGGCAATCATCGTAATTCGTACTCCTAATGAGAGTAATGCTTTCATTAATGACACAGCAGAAGTCATAGCCACATAGCACTCATACTGACAGGAACATGTTCATAATAGCAGCAGCAGCAACAGCATTGATTAATTCTTGTTAAATCATTCATAAAAAAAAGAAGAAAAAAGAGCGGTACTTCCTCTTGGCATTCTAATGATATGATTATCAAGAGTGGCTGGATGGTGGTCAGGACTTCTCAACACTCCACCCCTCAGATTCAACGCCCCCCCCCCCCCTCCTCCCATCTTCCCCCGTCCCCAACAACAGACGCTCGTTGGCCCCCCGAGTCCCCTCCAGTTCTCCCCCCCCCCCCCCCGCCCCCGCCACCCACCCAACCCCATCCGCTTCCCCCTTTCCAAGCCCTGTCCACAACATGCACTCTCCCGCTTCTCTCTCCTCTCCATACTTCCCGCCTTCTTCTCGTCATTTTCTGTTTTCTTTGTTTGCTTGCTTGCTTGCTTGCTTGCTTGCTTGTTTTTTGTTTGTTTGTTTTTTTTTGTTTGTTTGGGGTTTTTTTGTTTGTTTGTTTTTTTTGGGGGACAGTGCACGAGGGTGTGGTTCCGCTTTTCGCTCCTTACACACACACACACACACACACACACACACACACACACACACACACACACACACACACACACACACACACACACACACACACACACACCACACACACACACACACACGCACACACACACACGCACGCACACATGCACACATATACACACATCCCCGCAAGCGCTTTCGCTATGAGGACGTAAAACTCAACCATTCACAAATGACTATGCTATTCACTTGTTTCCATGGTATCATACACTAGTTTCTACAATCTGACTTCATTACTTTCAATCCCGACTGCAGAGCACATTGGTTGAATCTGGCAACGGTTTGCTTCTCAAGAAGACTGGCAGGTTCTTCAATCACCGTTGGTCGTTCTTTACAGAAATACCGACACTGTATCCTTCACCCAAACACATGGCCCCTCAATGGGCAATTTCACAGACATGTTGGAAAGCAGGGCGGGCTGCGCACTGTTGGTACCACGGTGTTGATCCCATTGGCTGAGCTGCGTTCAGACCGTACTACTTTGCTCCTACGTTTTCCTACTTTTTTTTTTTTTTTTCTGGCCCTACTGTTCCCTGCGTTTCTCTAGCTTAACCTATTTTCCCATATCGGTTCCAATTTTCCTACCCTTTTCTACTTTTTCCTTATTTTTTCTCTTACTAATGCTTTATCTTTTCCTACTTTCCTAGAACCAGTTCTCCTTTCCCGTCCTTGTACTCTCTGTTCCTACTTTTCCCCTCCCTCTCCCCCCCCCCCCCCCCAAAAAAAAAAAAATCACGACCCCTTCTTACTTTTGCAGAGTCGGATCAGTTACACGAGGGGGGGGGGGGGGGGGGGTTCTGGGGATCTGGGGCCCCTGATCTAAAGGAGGTATGGGAAAGAGGAGGGGAGGGGGAGGAGAAACGTGCCCCAAAATGCCATTTTTGCCAGCTGGGGGAAAGAGGGTTAAGCAACCCAAGAACCCTCCTCCTCCTGAACCTCCTTCCCGCCTCCCCTTCCTTCCTTCCGGCCTTGTTTTGCCTTCATTTGCTACTTTTCTCTACCCTTCCTCACTTTCTCTTGAAGTCTGCTTCTGTCTCTGTTCCTCGCTTTATGATAGAAGTAGAAAGAAACTCGTGGAGAGCGTGGCAGCAGAGAGTCCTCAGAAGAGAAGCCCCCTTCAAGCAAGTGTTTCGGCCCTTATCTCCTGACACTCTAGGGGGTTGGGCCACACCCGGTTCATGACTCCGGATGTCCCTCTGCTGCCCCTTTTTTTCCCATCTTGGGACGAGCCATGGCTGGGATTCGAACCCATGACCCTCTGGACATGCTCATTTTCCACTTAATGACTCGCGCTTTAACCACTGAGCCACAGGGACACCTGATATTTGTAGGGAAATTAAGCCTTATGAAGTTCACTTTTGTTCCTCCTTGACCAGATCCAGCTTGAACACCTCTCTGCCGCTTCTGCCATTGCTTTCAGGGCTCTGGTTTTTTCCTTCCCTGCAACTGAGAGCTGTTTCATGAGGCTGTATGCAGACGTTCCTACAAACCCCCTAGCTCCAATTTCTGCAGTGAGGACTTTGACCTGATAGCCTTCTCTCCTCAGGCTGTTTGCCAGATCAGCATACTTTTCAGTCTTGTAGATTTGAGCTGCCTCCATTCTGTTCTCATATGGCACCGTGAGCTCGATCATGATCAGCTGCTTGGTTGACTTAGAGTGGACTACTATGTCTGGTCTCATGCCACTCTTGCTGATGATCTCTGGGTGACTCTTCCATTCTGGGAGGTCTGCAGTGCACTCCCAGTCATCTGCCCCGTCCAGCAGACTCTGCCTGCATGTTTCGAGTGGCACTGTTGTTCTTGGCCATGATTTGCTGCCTCCTGCCGTGAAGAATGTTGCGGGTGCTTTTGGAGTCCTGATTTTCCCTTTTGTGGTGTTGGTACTAGCCCAGACTACTTGTACAATTTCTTTGAGCACTTGGTTGTGCCTCCATGTGTACCTTCCTTGAGCCAGGGCTACTTTACATGAGCTTAGGACATGCTCCACTGTTTGTTTTTCATGGCAGAGGGGGCATGCAGGATCGTCTGTTTTCCCCCACTTCACCAGGTTTGCATTTGAGGGCAGAAGGTCATATGCAGATCTGAGAATGAAGCTGATCCTGAGAGGGGCCATGTGCCAAATGTCATTCCAAGTGAGACTTCTTTGGAGTGCATTCTCCCACGTTGTCCATTGCCCTTGCTGGCTCTGCTGGACTGCTTTTTGGAGTCTTTTTTGGTCTTCTTCTTTTCTCATCTCCTGAATCATCATGTCTCTTTTGGCTTTTCCTTTGGCCTTTGACCACCATTCAGTTTTGGTCACCCCCAGTCCCTGTCTGTTGGTCTGTGTGTGTCCTGTTATTTCTCTGATCTTGAGACTTTCTTTTGCAGAATCCATCGCCTCTTGAACTTTCCATTTTCTGCCTGTCTTCAGCTGGGGCTTAATTGCTTCTATCACCTTGTCTCCTGAGTCCTCCAGCATGCTTTGAAGTCTGATCTTCCCTGCTTTGTATTCCTCCAGGATGGATTTCAGTTTTCAGCTTTGCTTGGCGACAGTACAGCGCTATGTCAGTCAGACAGGGTGGGACACCAAGCCATTTCCTTGTGAACTTGTTGATTTTAGCTTCCATTGCCTCCACTATGCTGGTGCAGATGTCGTATATCATCAGAGGCCATAGCAGCTTTGGTATCAGCATGAACTGCAGACACCAGACCTTGTATTTGCCAGGGAGCCCACACTGGTCAATGGTCTCCAAGCCTTCCTCCGCCATCTGCTTGGTTTCTTTTGCTCTTTGTGTGTCTTTTAGCGTATCATCATACCATCTTCCAAGGCTCTTGACTGGTTCTTCTGTGACTGTTGGAATGGCCTGGTTGGCAACACTGAAGACCACAGATCCGGCCACTTTTCCTTTCCTCAGTGAGAGACTCCGTGATTTCTTTGGCTTGAACTTCATTCGGGATGAGGCAACTATGTCGTCCAGCCTCTCCAGCACATGACGTGTCTCGTCTTCTCTGGATGAAATCACTGTAGTGTCATCCATGAAGGCCTTGAGAGGAGGCATCTTGTATCCATCGCCAAGGTCTGTTTGTCTCGCGTTGTTTGTTGCTGCTTTCAAGATGAGTTCCATTGCCAGCACGAACAGTATTGGGGAAATTGCACAGCCCATTGCAATACCCACTTCCAAGTTGATCCAGTCTGTTGTGTACTCCTTGGTAGAGAACCGCATTGAGAAGCCATTGAAGTACTTCTTGAGCATGTCGCGGATGTTCTTTGGCACATGGTACATCTCAAGACCCAACTGTATCATCTCATGGGGCACAGATCCATATGCGTTTGCCAGATCAAGCCACACTACGTCCAGGTCTCTCTTTTCTGTTTTTGCTTTTTGGATTGCGTCCCAGATCATTGTGGCGTGTTCTACACAGCCCGCCACGCCTGGGATGCCACCTTTCTGGACTGACACATCCAAGTACTTGTTTTCCATCAGGTACTTGGTCAGCCTTGCTGCCATGACAGAGAAGAAGATTTTCCCTTCGACGTTCAGTAGTGATATTGGCCTGAACTGGCTAATGTCACTTGAGTTTTGCTCTTTGGGGATGTACACACCATCTGCCGTCATCCACTGGCCGCTGATCTTCTGGTTTTCTCCAAGCCGATCGCAGCAGCCTGTGGAGCCACTCCAGCACCTTGGGACATTTCTTGTAAAGCTGGTAAGGTATTCCGTTTGGCCCTGGTGATGATTTGGCTCTGGCTTTGTCGACCACCTTCTTGATTTCCGCCAACGTTGGAGGCTTGCCATTGAACTGTTCCTCAGGGTTGGTTGGCCACACCAGACCTTGAATGTCGAGTGGTGCTTTGCTCTGTGGGTCAGAGTATGTTTTCCTCAGATGCTGCTCAAGAACTCCTTTGTCCACACTTAGGGTCCCAGATTTTGGCTGCTCAAACAGTGTTCTGGCAAACTGGAAGGGGTCTCTGAAGAAGCGCTCTTGTGTCTTCTTCTTTTTGCTCTTCCTCTTCCTCGCAGATTCCGCTTTGCTGAGGGCACTGTGTTTTTCTTTCAGGTCTTTCCACAGTTTTTCCAAGCCTTGTTTTTCAGCTGGCAGTGCGGTCTTCATTTGCATCTTGAGGTTTTTCTTTTGGACCCTGATCTTGTCCATCTTTTCTTGGCGTCTGGATTTCTTTGGAGGTGTTTTCTCTTTGGGTAGTTTTGCTCCATAGGCGTCTCTACATGTGGCATACACAATGTCCCCATATGTGGCTAGTTTGTGTTCCAGGGTGCTTTTCCCTATCAGTGCATCGAGTCTTTGGACGATTTTTGCATCCAGTTTCTCCCAATCTTCAGTTTCGTTTGCTCGTGGCAGGTTGAGTTTCAGGCGCCTGGCATCGAGGGCCTGTGCAAATTCCTCATCCGAACCAACAGCGTGGATGTCCTTGGCACTGTGGTTTAAATCCTGGCCTTGGTCTTCCGACGTCTTATCTGCTGATGCAGTGCGCTGCTGCTCATTCAGATGAGTCTTCACACATCCCATCTTTGTTCTGTGGATCTTCATGCCACGGGTGGTAGCGAAACGCTTTCCACAGACACATGAATATTCCATTTGGTCCATGTTCATAGTCCGTTGGGATTTGCAGTCATGATTGGTTGAGCACCGATGGATTCATCATTCTCTCCCCCTTTCGGTGAATCCTGGGAGCATCTTTTCCTTTTATTTTTAGTAGCCACATGTTTAAGGCAAAGTGGGGAGCCAGCCCACAGAGCCCTTGGTTCTGGTCTTTCCCAGTGTCCTCCGGTCTTTCCCGGACGTCCTCCGGCCTATTCCCGGAAGTCAATGGTTTACCCATGCATCAGTAGAAAGAAACTCGTGGAGAGCGTGGCAGCAGAGAGTCCTCAGAAGAGAAGCCCCCTTCAAGCAAGTGTTTCGGCCCTTATCTCCTGACACTCTAGGGGGGTTGGGCCACACCCGGTTCATGACTCCGGATGTCCCTCTGCTGCCCCTGAAAGACACACTGAGGAGAGCTGGACAGCGGGCGGTCTTTAGAGAAGAAATTCCCTCTTACTGGTGTTTGAACCCTAAACTCCTTAAACTCCTGGCCGGGTCGCATCCAGGTCATGACCTCCTGAAGGTCCCTCTGCTGTCACTGTTTTTCCTTGATGCCGCCGTGATCCGAACCAGCAACTCCAGGACAGTCGGTCGCTTCAAGGCCAAGTCGCCTTGAGACGGATGTCTCACGCAGATATTGGACACCTGTCGTAGATTTGGAAATTTCAGCCTTGTAAACTTCGGTTGGGAAATTTCATCCTCGTAAAGTGCAGTTGGGAAATTTTCAGCCTTACGAAGTTTAATTGGGAAAAATTCAGCCTTATAAAATTCAGTTGGAAAATTTCAGCCTTATGAAGTTTAAATATCAGCCTTATGATTTCAGTTGGGAGATTTCAGCTTCATCACGTTCAATCGGGAAATCTCAGCTTTATGGTGTTCACTTTTTGTTCCTCATCGACCACATCCAGCCAAATCCTTTTCAGCTGCTTCTGCCATTGCCTTCTACACCCTGGTCCTCATCTCGCCAAAAATCGTGGTCGCTAAACGTGATCACGTGCAGATGTGCCCACATTTGCCCTGCTCCAGCCACGAGGGCGAGGCGTTTGGCTCGGAAGCCAGCTTCCCTAAAACTACAGTTAAAACTACTATACTTCTCAGTCTTGTAGATGTAAGCTTCCTCCATGTTGCTTTAATATGGCACAGTGCTTTTTCTCAGAATCATTTATTTTGATGAAAGTGAGTGGAGTTTCTGTGTCTGGCGTCATGCCACTCTTTCTGATAATTTCTCTGCGTGCATCTTTTTTTCCTCGTTCTGGAAGGTCTGCTTTTCACTTCGTCACTTACTCCATCCAGTAAATCCCGTGTTTACTGGTCTGGATGTCTCAGCTGTTCCAGACCATGATTAGCTGCCCTCCTGTTGTTTAGAACGTTGTTGATGGAGCTTCCAGTGGCGTGGAGTTTCCTCTGGCAGTCCTAGTAGCATGTGTGGTCTCTTTAAGGACTGGTTTTGCGCCTCCGTGTATGTTTTCCTTGGGTTAGCGCTGTTTTGCATGAGCTTGAGGACATGTTTCATGGCTCGTTTGCCAGGGCAGAGTGGAAACGTGCGGTCGTCTGATTTTCTTCATTCCACCAGGTTTGTTTTCAAAGGCAGGCGGTCATACACAGATCTGAGAATGAGGCTGATGCTAAGAAGGTCCATATTCCAGCTGAGACTTCTTTGGAGAGCGTTTTTCCACGTGGACCGCTGCCCCTGGCAGTCCTACCGAAGTGGTATCTGGATTCTTTTGGCGTCCTCTTCTTTCTCCATATCCTGTCTAACCACGACTCTGCTTTCCTCTAAAATTTTCCTTTGCCGAACCTACTGTCTCCCGAATTTTCCTTTTTCTGACAGGTTTCAGCTTGGGTTGGACTGATCTCACAATCCGGTCTCCCGAGTCCCAGGCATGTTAAGAATCTCCCCCCCCCCCCCCCCCACCACCCCCACCCCCCGTCCCCCCCACCCCTCCCACCCCACTCCCTTTCTACTCCTCAGCAATATATTTCACGGAAAATTTCAACGTCTCCTGGAGACAGTTAAGCGCAGCGTCAGTGAGACTAGGTATATTTGTTGATTTTAGCTTCCATTTTGTTCCACTGTGCAATTAAATAAAAGGTCTACCTACTTGGACAAACCTAACCAGACATGCAGTGGAAAGCAGTCACCCAAAGGGCAGATAACGGGTCATCTGAACGCACCTGCAGCAGTTAGCAGGCCCAGCGGTGTTTAACGTGTAAGCGAGTTACTGGTAATTTGTCCCGTGCTGCGGTCTGCTGGTCGTGGATGAGTCACGGACTGCAAACACGTGTGTTGCAGCATTGATCACCCGACCGGCAGGTTGAGGGTTTTCTTCAGATCTTCTTCGTCGGTCCCCCAACCCCTCACACCTCACCCCTTTCCCTAACCCCACCCCCATCCTTCCGTTCCCCTACACACTCTGTCTCTGTCACTGTCTCTGTACTTTTCCACCTTTCCTCTGTTCATTCCTATATTGTCGACATGTTATACCTTTTCCTAAGTTCCATATCTTTACTTACTTTTCCTATGCATTTTTCTGTAGTCAACTCAACTATTTCCCTGCCTCTTCACACACTGAAAATTTCCATCCTTTCGTAATCTTCCATACTTTTCCTGCATCCTTTTGTTCTTTCATACTTTTCCTTACACTTTCCTATATTTCTCTGCCCTTCCATATTTGTTTTTTATCTTTTCCTACCTTTGTATCTCCCTTTCTTACTTTTCCTTAAGTTTTCACACTTTTCCATACATTTTCCAACATTTCTCTATTTCCCATACTTTGCCTAACACTATCCACATTTTTCCTACTTTTTTCCTTGCTTTTTCTTACAATGTTCCATCTTTTCCTCTATTTTCCCTTTTTTTCTGGACCTGTTCTTACTTTCTCCTCGTTTTCCTACTTTTACCTATCTTTTCTGAAACTTTCTTTTTTTCTTCTACCTTTTCCATCTTTTTCCTACCTTTTCCTTTCCCCATACATTTCCTATCCATCTTTTGTTCTATTTTTTTCCCCAAACTGTTTTTACTTTTAACTACCCTTTTCTAACCATACCTTTCTTTTTTTCTGTCTTTTCGTACTGTCCCCGACATTTTCCACTTTTCGCTTGAAAATCCTGTTCTGCTTTTTCCTAAAACCCGAAACACGACAGCTAAGAAAACTTGAGTAATCTGTGTCATAAACTGACGGGGAATGTACGGTAACCTGAACGCACGTACTGGACTCAAACAGCCCGTGCTGTAGGGCAGTGTGGAGCGAGTTCTGCATGCAGCTTGTCCCGAGCTGCTGTTCGATTGAAACTGACCAGACTTGGCCTGTCTGTCTGGTGGAAACGTCTGTGGTGCACAGGTGTCTTGCAGAATTAATCACCTCACGGCAGGCTGATGGCTTTTCCACAACTTCTTTTGGGTCCAAGGCCTCTGCACTGTCTTTCCCCCTTTTCCAGCTTTCCCCCGTCTTTTTTCCAAAATTTTTTTTTTCGTACGTGTTCCTATCTACATACATTTTTTTTTAAACCCCTTACAATTTTTTTTTTTTTCTTTGCCCCACTTTCGTCTCTTTTCTTACCTTTTTTCAACCTTTTCTTTCTTCTCCATACTTTTTCCTATATTACCTTTCATACTTTTTTCTACCTTTTCTAAACAATTCTACTCTTTTCCCAACAATTGCTACTCTTTTCAGTGAAACGCTCCCTAAACATTGCACTCTTTCAAACGAAACGCTCCCAAAAAAATTGCTCTCTTTCCAATGAAACACCCTAAACAATTTCTACTCTTT
>JAMYXO010004595.1:0-17151 GCA_033310375.1 Conus canariensis | reverse complement strand
ATTTAATTTCACGAAGGAAGTCGCAGGAGTCTGATGCAGACTCAGATTCCGATATAGAAACAAGGAAGATGTCAGGATTTTGGTCCTCTTGGCTAATAATGGAAAGCACGGAGCAGGACAAACCAATTTCTGCACTAAGCCCGTTTGCAATACAGAAGGGCTTCCAAGGTATTGCAGGAGACCCACAGTCCATAAAACGACTCCGAAATGGTACGTTTCTTATCCAATGCAAGAAAACAATCAGAGCAGCTGCTGAAAGCTACAAAGCTGGTAGACAGAGAGATCCAGTTGACTCCCCATAAACAGCTGAATTCCTCTAAGGGAGTCATTCGATGCCCAGATCTTAGAGGTGTCTCAGAGGCAGAGATCAAGGCGGAACTTGCATCCCAGGGTGTGACAGAGGTGCATAGGGTGACAGTTAAAAAAGGTGCAGAAGGAGTGCCCACCAACACCCTCTTTCTGTCATTCTGCAACCCTTTGTTACCTCCGGTCATCAAAGTAGGATACTTAAATGTCTGTGTGCAAATGTATGTTCCGTCTCCAATGCGATGTTTCAAATGCCAGAAATTTGGACATGTCAGAGATCGCTGTTCTGGGGAGGAGGTGTGCGGTGTTTGCTGCAAGGCAACCCATGATGGGCCGTGTAAAGATCCGGCTCATTGTGCAAACTGCGGTGGCGACCACCCCTCCTCTTCACGCAACTGCCCTGTTTTGAATTCAGGAGTCCACCATCCAAAGAGTGAAAACTGAAAAGAAAATCTCGTTTTTTGAGGCATGCAAACAGGTTGTTGGCAGTCAGACGTCAACAGTGTCTTCCTATGCTTCGGCAATAAAGAAAGTTTCCACCCGTTCAGTCTGCTGCCAGACTCATGAATTTATTTTCACCAAGACGTTGCAAGGAAGAGTGTTACGCTCTGGTGGAAGCAAATCCACCACCTCCCAACCCAAAGTGGGTGCCCCTGGTGGAGGCAAAAAATCCGCCACCCCTCAGACTGCCCAGCAGTCTACTCCATCTGCTGCTGGGCAGATTAAAAAGCCAGCCCTCCCACCTTGAACTTCCTTGGGCAGTGCCCGTGTAGGCAAGGGGTTCAACCGAGTGTGGAGATGGTGGAGATGAGGAAAAAACCTCCACCATATCCAAAATCCAAGCCTTCTTCACCTGTGGGCAAGTCTGCCAGCAGGTCTGAGGACCCAAATAGTCCAGTCCAACTGACTAATACATTCGCTCCATTGGATGCAGACAATGACTCGGAGATGACCTGATTTCTCTCCCGTTCATCCTCTGCACCATGGACAGTAAAATAATCCATTGGAATATCTGTGGCCTAAATTCAAATTTTGAGGAGCTGCAGCTTCTGTGTCGAACTATACAACCTTACATTGTGGCTCTTCAGGAAACTAAAATTCAAAGCCAGAAGACCTTCACTCTTTCTGGCTTTAATATTCTTTCCAAGCCTGCACAACCATCCATATTGGGACTATCGGGCGATGTTGCCCTTCTTTTACATAAAACTTTGCTGTTTAGTCCTGTCGCTCTGACTACCCCCCTTCAGGCTGTAGCTGCGAGAGTCACTCTCCACAAGACTGTTACAATTTGCTCACTATATGTATATCTGCCACCTTCTGTCCCGGTTTGTGGTTAGGACCATGTCAGTCTGATCGGAGAACTTCCTCGACCTTTTTTGCTGTTGGGTGACTTTAATGGACACAATCCTCTTTGGGGTAGTGTCAGTTCGTCATCCAGAGGTCTGCTTCTTGAGGATGTCCTTTCTGACTTTGATTTGTGTTGTCTGAACGATGGATCTCCAACTTACCTCCACTCTTCCACAGGTTCACATTCGTGTTTAAATTTGTCGATTTGTGACCCCTTGCTGGTCCTGGACTATGAGTGGTCTGTCCATGATGATCTGCATGGAAGTGACCATTTCCCTGTTCTTTTACAACCCGTATTAACTGAAACTGCCTCTGTCTCACAACATCTTAATTATAAGAAGGCAAACTGGAATCTTTTTGCCACCAATATTTCAAAAGAATTCCAGGACATTGATTTTCTTCAGAGTCCAGACCCAGCAGAATCTCTGACCAATACTGTGACAAACTGTGCTAAAACCTGTATTCCAATGTCTTCCAACAAACTCCAACTGCCCAAAACACCCTGGTTTAATTCTGACTGCCAACAAATCTCAAAAGTACGCAAACGGGCTCAGCGTCGGGTATACCAACGACCTTCAGGTCCCAATGCTCGAGCCCATCAGAAACTCCATGCCAAATCGAGACACACTTTCAAAATCAGTAAACGTCAGTCTTGGAAAAACTTCTGCTCCGGGCTGACATCTAAAACTTCAAAGAAAAAAGTCTGGAACATCATCAGAAAAATCAAAGGGAAGAACACCAACCCCTCCATTCATCACCTGAAACTTGCCGATGCTCTGATCACTGACAAACAAGCTGTTGCCAGTCTGTTGGCCTCCACCATCCAACAGAACTCCTCTTCAAATCTGCAGCCTTTTTAACAAACAAAGAAATCAGCGAGAAATCTTCATACAATTTCACATCAGACAACTCTGAGGCCTACAATCTTCCTTTTTCAATCAGTGAACTGAAAACAGCTTTGCAAACCTGCACTGATCCTGCCCCTGGTCTGGATGATATTCATTATCAGGTTTTGAAACATTTTCCAGAAAGCTGTCTCCAGACCCTTCTTAAAGTATACAACCATATCTGGACCACAGGATGCTTTCCGCCCTCCTGGCGGAAAGCCCTGATCATTCCAATACCTAAGCCTGGAAAGGACCTTACCAACCCTTCAAACTATCGTCCAATAGCTCTGACCAGCTGCCTCGGTAAGCTGATGGAAAAGATGGTCAGTGCGGGTTCCGGAAGTACCACTTGACAGTTGACCATCTAATCCGTCTGGAAACCACCATCCGCAACACCTTTGTCAATAAGCAGCATGTGGTCGCTATCCTTTTTGACCTAGAAAAAGCGTATGACACCACGTGGAAATCAGGAGTCCTTATGGACCTGCACAGAACCTGCACAGACTTGGTTTTCGTGGTCACCTCCCTCTGTTTATTCAAAACTTTCTGGCTGATCAACAGTTCCAGGTGCGTGTTGGCACCACACTCTCTGACATCCATGGGCAGGAGTTGGGTGTCCCTCAAGGGAGCATCCTTTCTCCTGCCCTTTTCAGCATTAAAATCAACGACATTGTCAAATCGGTAAGCCAGGGTTCTGAGTCCTCTGTTCGTTGATGACTTCACGCTGTAGGAGCAGTTGGAGCTTCTTACGCCAGCGTACAGCGTCGACTCCAACTTTGTGTCAACAGGATCCAACAGTGGGCCGAGGAAAACGGGTTTACCTTCTCACGTACCAAAACTCAGTCAATCCATTTTCACAATTTTCATCAATTTTTTGCTGATCCTGAAATTTGTCTGGATAAGTCCACCATTCCAGCTGTAAAAGAAGCCAAATTCCTGGGAGTTATTTTTGATCAAAAACTCAACTTTCTCAGCCACATTAAAAATCTCAAAACTTCTTGCCAGAAAGCTCTGAATATTCTGCGGGTCGTAGCACACACTGACTGGGGCGCTGATAAGAAAACTTTGCTGCACCTCTACAGAGCCTTGGTCCGTTCCAAACTGGACTATGGTTGTGCTGTGTACGGCTCTGCAAGACTGTCTTACCTAAAACCCTTGGACCCTATCCACCATCAAGGGCTTCATCTCTGTCTTGGAGCATTCCGCACCACCCCTGTGTACAGCCTGTACGCAGAGGCAGGTGAACCCTCACTGTTCAACCGCAGGCTGAAAATGTCTCTGAATTACTATATCAGACTGTTCTCGGAACCGGGGAATCCTGCCTATGACTTGAGAGAACTATAAAATAGGCATTCTGGCTCAGTTTTTTCTTGATCAATAAACATCACGCATACATTCATCAAATGTAAAATAAATTTTTGCAAAACTCTTCACATCTGGCCGCATTACTGATCACCTCTGGATCTCACTTGAGACCCTATGGCGCCCTAGGGCCCCAAGCCAGACCCAGAGGGTCACATATAACACGGCCAGATGTGAAGGGTTTTGGGAATATGCCTCCAACAGTAGTATACTTTTATACTTGTTTGCCTGCTTTCTATTTGTCTAATTTGGGCAATCCCCTCACCCCCATTTTAGTGGTCCTTCCCATAGCCGCACCAGGGCGACCATTTTAGGTTTACGGGCGTTTATAGCCGCGCCAGTGACCATATTCTGGGTTTACGGGCGTTTATAGCCGCGCCAGTGACCCAATACGAAAGTAGGAAGGATCACTTGAGGGCAGGGAAGAGGGCAAATTTAGACTTTTCAATGCCATGACAACCAAGTATTTAAAACTACTGCAGGCATATCCCCAATGTTGTTAACTTCAAGATTTATATATATACTGTACACAAACAAACGCTTTACAATTACATGGTGTCTACTTGTAAAGTTGTTTTTATTTGCCTAGAGTAAAGTTGTTTTTAAAGTTGTTAAAACAACACCAAAAGCTAAATAACAAAGTGCATCTTACCTTACTTTTTAGTCATTACTTTTTAATAAATATTTGTTTTAAATGCTTTTAGATTTAAATATAAAAATGCTGCTTTTAATACATAAAATTGGGAAAAGATTATTTTGAGGTGGGGAATTTAGCCGCCTAAATTTATACAATGACGTCTAACGCCTGTACTAAACGACGCCGGTGGGGAATTTAGCCGGCTAAATTTATACAATGCCGCGTGGGCGGCCCGGCGCCCTTATGTGTAACTTGACACGAACCCGGAAACAGTGCGACGCTTCGACTCGGCTATTGTGCAGTTGAGTAAGCCGTGGCCAGACATGTCTGACCTAGATACTACATAAAGGCAGAAGGGAGTTGTCTCCCCGGAAAAGAATGTAACAATTAATTGTGAAAAAAAATCGTCATTAAGTCGTTCTAGGTTCTTATTCAAGTCGGCATCACGTTCTTATTTAAGTTCTTAACAAGTTTTTATTCAAGTTTTTAACAAGTCATCATCAAGTTCTTATTCAAGTACTTATTCAAGTACTTATTCAAGTTCTTAACAAGTCGTCATCAAGTCGTCATTAAGTTCTTATCAAGTCGCCATTAAGTTCTTATCAAGTTCTTATTTAAGTTTTATCAAGTCGTCATCAAGTCGTTATTAAGTTCTTATTCAAGTCACTTATAATTATTTATTAAGTTCTTGAAATATTATTCCATCTGAAATGGATCAAAATGATCTTTTGTTGTTGGCGGTTCTGGCATGCTTTTTTGTTCAGATTTTGTATTTAGTGGCTGTGATTTTTTGGGCTGCTTTGGTTTTTGCTGTCTTTCTTTATATGTTTTATAAACGTAATAACCACCCCCACCAACAGCAATGACGCCAAAAATGCCAACTCTTTTAATCCAAATAATCCATGACGACTTTGGTGTTGCAGGCCTTGAATCAACTTGTGTATTTACGAGGGGTGAACACTGTTAACCGGATGTGTCGGACGTCTTTTTGACAGCTATGCACTTGATTAACTTATTTTAGTTAATTAAACTAACGATCGGACACCAAGAATGCCACGAAGTTAACAGCGTATCTACTGCCCACCTCCATCCGAGTTTTTGGAACTTTTGGTGAGCGTGATGTGGAGAAATCGGCGCTGAAATGACTGTCAGTGTTGTTGACAGTGTGCAGTGTTATGGCCCGCCATAAGAGGAGAAAGCAGCGTACGCAAGCTGGTGCAGTTTCAGGCTCTAGTTCCTCCAACAACTCGAGTGTTAACAGTAGCAAAGACACCCCGAAAAAACAGAAGGTGGAAACTAGTACACCACTGTCCGGGCCAGTGAAAGAGACTCTTTCGAAATTTGTTTTTCAACCGCGAGAGAACAAAATGGAGGACAAGGGGAACGACTCACTCCCAAACCAGTCAAACGAGTTGGACGTTGTTTTCTCCCCTACTCGCGATTCTCACCGGCAAGAAGAACCCCAACAATGTACGAATGCCGATCTGATGGCAAAACTCTGCGCCAACGGGGCTGAACTTGCCAAGCTGGCTCTGACGGTGGAGGAACTGAAGGCTGCCCTGTTCTCAGTCCAGACTGAGAACGATAAGCTTCGTCGAGAGCTGACCGACGCCCGGAAGCGAGAGCAGCAGACGGCCACCCAGCTAGCTGAAATACGGCACCTTGCAGAGCTGGCCGATCGTCGTTCCGAGGACGTTTCCGCATACGTACGGAGGAACAACCTGCGCATCTACGGGGTGCAGGAAGGGGAGAGCGGGGCCGTCGAGACGGGGGTACAGTGCGAGGAGAAGGTGCTTTCTCTGTTCAACCGGAAACTGAACGTCGAGGTGAAGAGAGAAGACTTTGAGGCAGTGCATAGGGTCGGCTCCAAACAGGGTTCCAGTGCTTCCAAAAACTCTTGCCGCGGGATTATTGTTCGTTTTGTCTCCCGTCGGGTTAGGGACTCCGTGCTCTACGCGCGCAAGAAGTTGAAAGGAACCGGGGTCACTATGGTGGAAGATCTGACCCCACGCGCCTATCAGCTGCTATGTTCAGTGCGGAACGAGAGGGACATTTGCCAGCAGGCGTGGACGAAGAACGGTGCAGTGGTGGTGAAGACGGTGACCGGACGAATCTCGACTGTGAAATCTCTTGCCGAATTTAGGGAACTGCGTTAGATTTGTTTCTTTCTTCTTTTGTGTGTCACGCCGTCACTTTCACCTTTGCTTTGTCATTGTGTCGCCTGCTCGAACTGTAAGTAGACCAAATTAATTTAACCAGCGTGCGATTGTTTTCTGTTCAAAATCGTAAGTGTGAAGGGTTGAGAATTCTTAAAGGTTTGTAATTTAGAAGCCACTTGATGTAATTTCTGTATCTGTGAGCCTTTCTTGTAATGACCTTGGCGGTTTTTTGTTTTGTTTTGTTTTTCCCCCACTTGACTTTGTTTGTTTACATCTGGGGGTGAAGGTCTTTTGAGATTGGCAAGTCGGGGAGCAGTCCTTGCGTTAAGGGTAGTTGGGGGGCAAAAGTAAGGA
Organism: Conus canariensis; assembly: GCA_033310375.1. NCBI lineage: Eukaryota > Metazoa > Mollusca > Gastropoda > Neogastropoda > Conidae > Conus > Conus canariensis. Next base: position 10,099 of record JAMYXO010004595.1, on the reverse strand, counting down.
AAGAAAACGCAGTCTTGTGGTACTTTTTTGTTGTTGTTGTTGTTGTTGTTTTTTTTTTCTTTCCTTCCATATGTTAGTATTAGGTCTTTGCTCACAGATAATGTGATTGTACGAAGGGATAGTAAGTATTTGATCACGGGATAGTAAGTATTTGATCACGTGTTAGTCATACAAGATGACTATAACATGTTGTTCGACGGCGGGTTTTTTTTTTTTTTTTTTTTTTTTTTTTTTTTTTCCCCCATCGCGCTAGATATTGTAGTTGTAGTAGTAGTAGGCTTCCATGCTCGTTTGGAGTAGGGTGGTGGACCCTTATATAACAGGTTGGTGTGTGTGTGTGTGTGTGTGTGTGTGTGTGTGTGTGTGTGTTTAGTTTTATGTCATTGCTTTGTAAGTTGGTCTTTATGTTGTACATTACCTTTTCATTTTCTTCATATCAAGGTGGTGGGTGTGTGTGTGAGAGTGAGATTGTAACTGGGTCATGTACACTTTATTTGTGCATTTATAAGATGTTGATATTAATGATGGGTGTGAAAACTTGCTTATTATTACATTGGAAGGTTGAGGCTGAGGTAGCTTCTGAAGGCTCTGAGAATTTTACCCGAGCCAGCTGGGGATATAATGTATGGCTGTGTGGTACGGAAACTATCAAAAATGGTGTGGCTGTTCTTCTTAATAATAGCTTTGAGTATAAGATACATGATGTTATAAGAGACCAACATGGGTGTTACACTGTTATGAATGTTCAGTTCTTAAATATAATGAAAATAGCCAGAAGTTTAAAATGTTCTTAGCGAGTCTAAAGGAACATTTGATTAGTAAGCAGACTAACAATACAACATAATGGAACAAAAAACAAGTAGTAACAATATAATAACAATTTCTTCATTAAACTGTCAGGGGCTTGGAAATAAACAGAAAAGGAGAGATGTCTTTCACTATTTGAGGAAAAAAAATTATTCTATCTACTGTCTACAAGACACACATTTTGAAAAACAAATGGAAAACTATATACAATCAGAATGGGGATATACTTGTGTCTTTTCTTCACTTACTTCAAATGCCAGGGGAATAGCAGTGCTATTTAATAATAACCTTGAATTTAAGATCAATAAAGTTGAATCAGATATAAATGGTAATTTCATTATTATATCCTTTACAGCTATGGAAAAAGAACTATTATTAGTAAGTGTATATGGTCCCAATAAAGATGACCCTATGTTTTATGAAGATCTAATACAGAGAATAAAAAGATACAAAAACAACAATGTTATAATAGTTGGAGACTTTAATATTGCCTTAGAACAGGAAATAGATTGTTTTAACTATAAACATGTTAATAACCCCAAAGCTAAGAAAGCAGTAGAAGAAATGATGTCAGAGCTTGTTTTAACAGATATATGGAGAGAGAACAATCCAGACAGTAGGAGATATACATGGAGAAGACCAACCCCCTTTCAGCAAAGTAGAATAGATTTCTTTCTACTATCGGATTACCTGATATGGTACTTTGATGATACAGATATAATTCCAGGCTATAGAACTGATCATTCATTAATAACTCTAAAACTTAAATTTGGAAAAGATGTCAAACAAAATACTTTTTGGAAGTTTAATACCTCCCTACTTAAAGATAAAAAATATGTTGATGAAATTAATGAAGAAATACAAAACATAATAAAAGAATATACAGAAACCCAGGAAGAACCCAACCAAACTAAAGATGAAGGTAACTCAGAAATAAAATTTAAAGTATCTGATAGGACCTTTCTGGACTTTTTGCTGATGAAAATTAGAACAAAAACAATTTCATATGCAACAATGAAAAAAAGAGAATCAAAGCAGAAAGAAGAAAAATTGACACATGACATAAAAGAAATTGAGAAAAAAGAACACAAAACAGAACAAGACAGGAAGGTACTTGAAGAATACAATCAGGAGTTGACTTTGTTAAGAGAAAAAATCATGAATGGGGTACTACTAAGATCTAAAGCAAGATGGGTAGCAGAAGGAGAAAAAATTACAAAGTATTTCTGTAATCTTGAAAAACGTAACTTTGTTAGAAAGCAAATAACAAAACTGATAAACAGTCAAGGGAAAATAATAGAACATACAGATGGAATAAAAGAAGAAGTTAAAGACTTCTATGAAAAATTATATAAAAAAAGAGATTTGGAACAACTCAATATTGAAGATTTAGTTAAAGAGGTACCAAAAATAACAATGGAAGAAAGTAGATCTTTAGAAGGTAAAATAACACTGGAGGAAGCAGGCACGGCATTGAAAAACATGAAGGATGGAAAAAGCCCAGGAACAGATGGGTTTGGAGCTGAGTTTTTTAAGTTCTTTTGGAAACAGATTGGCTTTCTAGTTGTAAGAGCCTTGAATGAGAGTTTTAAAGAGGGAGAGCTTTCTAATGTACAGAAAGAAGGTATAATTATCTGTATACCAAAACCAGGTAAACCCAAAGAACACATTAAGAACTGGAGACCTATTTCCTTGTTAAATGTTATCTATAAAATAGGATCAACATGCATAGCAAATAGATTAAAAAGAATACTCCCAACTGTAATTAGCGAAGATCAGACCGGATTTATTCCAAACAGATACATGGGAAACAATATCAGACTCATTTATGATATAATCAATCAACTGAACACACAACACAAACCAGGAATGTTGATAAATCTAGATTTTGAAAAAGCGTTTGACTCATTAGATTGGAATTTTATGTTCAAAGTATTAAAAGCCTTTGGACTTGGCAAGGATATGTGCAGATGGATTAGTGTTTTTTATAAAAATATTAAATCAATAGTTTTTGCCAATGGACAAAGCACACCATGGTTTTATATAGAGAGAGGGTGTCGTCAAGGCGACCCAATGTCACCATACATTTTTGTACTATGTGCAGAAATATTATCTATTATGATCAAAGAAGAAAAAAACATAAAAGGAATCCAAATAGGTGAGAGTGAATATAAAATATCACAGTTTGCAGATGATACTCAACTAATGAATAGTGGAGACAGAATATCCTTTGAAAAGTCAACTCAAATTTTAGAAAAGTTTGGTAAAACGTCTGGACTGTTTCTGAATAAAGAAAAAACGCAGATCATATGGTTGGGGAGTAATAAAAATAGCACAATAAAATATATGCAACACCTAAACATGATATGGAATCCTAAAGAATTCAAAATACTAGGAATATGGTTTACTAATGATCTAAAAGACATAGAAAAAAGAAACTACAAAGAAAAGATGATTGAAGTGAAAGCATTATTCAAAACCTGGCTAAAAAGAATTATCACCCCTCTCGGGAGAATCGCAGTACTCAAATCGCTAATCTTGTCCAAATTAACACATCTCTGGCTTCTTTTGCCAAACCCTCCGGATGCATATATAAAAGAATTACAAAGACTATGTTTTTGGTTTGTGTGGAACAAGAAGCAAGACAAGATTAGCCGTAAAACAGCTGTAAAGGATATAAGAGATGGAGGACTGAACATACCAGATGTACAAGCATTTATCACATCACTAAAACTAACATGGGTAAGACGAATTAAAAATACTACACACAGATGGAAAGAATTGTTGGTGCATAATTGCTCGTTTATTGAACACATTGAAGAGTACTCTCCAAACTATCTGTGTATAAGAAATAAAGAAAATATGTTTTGGCAACATGTATTCACCTCCTATAGACAATTTTTTTATAAAGTAAAACCAGAAACCATTCAGGAAGTACTAGCCGAACCAATTCTTTATAATGATAACATTAGAATAGGGAATAAAACTGTTAAGTTTAAAGGGTGGCATGAAAAAAAAGTAAACAGAATTTCTGATTTAATAAAGAATAATGGAGAAATACTCACATTTAATGAATTCAGATCAAGATACAACATACAGATTAACTTTCTATCATACATGGGATGTATAGCATCAATAAAGAATTATTTAAGAAAAGTTGGACTTACTATTCAAGATCGCAATATGGCAGAGCACAACGCAGCTTTGGGAAGGATATGCTCTATATCAAAAGGCACCCAGATATATTATAAAACATTAATCAAGGATAACCGGAAACCAAAATGCATCACAAAATGGTCTGAAAAGCTCAACCAAGACATACCTTGGAAACGTTGTTTCTCAAAGATTCAGCAGATTAAAGATATAAAACTTAAATGGTTACAGATAAGAATAGTACATAGAATAATAGGAACTAATGTAGTGTTGAAAGAAATAGGAGTTGTACAAAATCAAAACTGCAATTTCTGCAGTAATGAGAAAGATACTATAGAGCATGTCTTCTGGAGATGCAAATATGTCCATGAATTTTGGAAAACACTAGAAAATCTGCTGAAAGAGAAATGTTCAAATGTAGATAACTTATATTTCACAGAAAGTATAGTACTATTTGGTACAGACTTTAACTTCAACAGCGATACTGTGGTTGATCTGATAATTCTTTTGGCTAAAAATTATATATACAGATGCAAGATAACAAAGTGCCAGATCCTCACTTCAGTATTCATTAAAATACTCAAGGCACGGTATCAAATAGAAAGATACGTAGCAACAGTGAACTCTGAACTTCAAAAACTCGAAAACAACTGGATTCATTATAAACCTTTATTTGAAGATTCACATGAGTAATGGTCTTTTAGTAAATGATCTGTGAGTGGGGAAGTTACAACTTTGAAAGTGAAAAGAATTGTCAACTATTTCAAATACACTGTACGTTGATTGCTTATCTCGATTCCCATGAATATTATTGTCATTGTGATAACTACTAATTTTGAAGGATTTTAATTCTTATAAGCGACATATGTACATAGGTGTGTATGTATATGTATGTATATGTATATATATATATATGTGTGTATATGTATATATATATATGTATGTGTGTGTGTGTGTGTTTGTGTCTATGGGTATATATGTGTCGCATTGGAGGGGAGATATGTCAGGGAAATAAGAGCTTCATTTTTTTTTTTTTTTTTTTTAAATTCATTTTTTTTTTTTTTTTTTCTTTTTTTTTTTTTTTTCTTTTTTTTTAAAATAGAATAAGCTTACGCCATAGGGAGGTATTTGCCATAATATACGAGGCATACGTAGATGCCATGGTCTCAGTAGGATGAATATGACTTGAGTGTAAAAGAGCTAATGCATAGGAGTACGTATGTGTATCGTCACTGGCGAGCTCTGGCCATGTGTCTGCAAACAATTTCATCGAGTGTGCATGGAGGGAGCATGGGGGGGGGAAGGGATGAGATCTATGTGTGCAATGTGAATATTTGGGTGTGTGGATATAATACATGTTTGTGTTTGGGATGATGCTTACCTATAGATGGATTGGATGACATGGAATATCCAATGTTCAGCCTGTTACTCTTTTTTTTTTTTTTTCTTTTTTTTTTTTTTTTTTTACTCTTGGATGGCTCTTATATAGAGTGGAAGGTTCCATTCTAATGTACTGATGTGACCCTTGCTGGCTGGTCCTGTTGCTGTTCTTGGAAACTTTCGACCTTTCTTTCGTCCCAAGGATAGTATGGGAGGGATTTAGTCACCGGAGGATCGCATACAGTTGTGCACAGAATATGTGTTATATGTTAGTTAAAAAACTAAAATAGTCTCAGGAAATAGATATTTTGATTGCAACATGGATTACTTTCAACCCAGAGATTCTTGTCTCTGCATCATCTTGTACTTTTTATATAAATTTTGTGAGCAAGAAGAGCAGACATTTTTCAATATGCTGTTTAACTGTCATACTAATATGTACCGATTTTGGACGAATGTCCAGCAGTTGCTGACTTGAAAATATTCACATTGTCATGATTTTATGATTGACAAGGAACTTGTATTGTTTGATGTTAAGCAGAATACACAGACAGACGCTCTTTTTGAATCCATCACTTTATTTGCAAAATTTTACATCTGCATATAAATGCCAAATGCACAGCTGCATGTACATACCTTTGTTGTATCACTGAGTGACAGATATTACTTGGAGCATTACATGGCAATTACAAATATAACTTGTGCAAGTTTCAACAAACTTGGTTTCTGTACAGTTCAGTTCTCGATTGGTTTCAGCGTTAGAATTCAAAATAAAATATATGTATTTTATCTGTAAACCACTACATTCAGCAAGATCTACTTCAGCTGTATGTTTTAACAAATGGTTGAATATTTGTATATAATCAAGTTTGATTTGTGTTTGATATGAAAATGTCAATGGACCTCCCCTGTCCCTTACCCTCAGCCCCCAACCCCCCCCCCGCCCCCGGTCCCCCTTTTCTTTTGTGTACAAGGATGTTTGATTGCTCAATGGCCTTTTTTTTTTGTTTTTTTGTTTTGTGTGTGTGTTTGTGTGCCCCCCCCCCCCCCCCCCCCCCATTTTTTTTTTTTTTTTTTTTTTTTTTTTATTCTTTCTTCTTTTTTCTTTTTGAAATGTTATGATATTCATTTGTAATGTATTGTTTGAAAAATGATTAAAAAAAAACGTGAAACAAAAAACTTGTGTATTTACAGTTGAAACAACTGTTGGCGTTGGCGGTGTTATGTTTTCATTATGAGTTATATTCTGTGATTGCAACATTAATTTTTTTTGTTTGTTCCACTCTGCTAATTTTTTTCCTGCTGCAACACGCCCAGGATGAGGAGGCTTTTTACTGGTCACTTTCTCCATCAATGTTTTCTGCTGATTTTCTGGCTCGGTCATTTTGAAGGGAAATAAAATCTATATGATTAAACGTAATTAACCCCATAATTACTGGCGACAATAATGTTCCAAATCTGTAATATAGATCACATCCTAGAGACTCTAATGACTTTGTTAAAACGGGATCCTGTGTTAAATCATACATAAAATCTTGTTCAGAATCAATGGGAGCAAATCTACTAACTAGTTTAGTGTACAAACTAAGAACCGTTTGCCCAACACTTTTTACCATTCTTGACCCCAGTTGCGCTTCATACCTGTTGTGATACTTTACAATGTCTTGCGTCGACATCTGTTGTATCTGTTCTATGCTGAATTCATTTCCGAGGTACTGTTTTGTTTTTCCACACGCCGCTAAAGAATACAGCCTTTCCTTTTGACGCATAATAGCTTGGTCATCAACTTGATCATTTGTAAGTTCAGGAAGTAAATCAACGCAGTTCATGTTTTATTAATGAATAAATATTATTTTATTTTTTAAAAATGAGCACCGAAAAAACTATTACTAACCTTGTATACCATTCTGCTGTTATTGGAGGCCTAAGTGTAGGATACACAATGCTTGGTAAAGCTTGTTAAGAATAAAACCAGCAGATCTTGGCAAGCTAGATTTTGAAGACTCAGCAAAGTTGATTGCTGTCATTACAGCTTCGTTTGCTACGAAAGATTTTCTAGTTAAGCAAGGAATAATTCCAGAAAATATAAATATGTAAAAAAATACATTTATAAAAATGGCTTCACTCGTAATGATGATTGGTGGCGCTTTGGTTAATGCGCTTGCTTTTAGCGGAAGTAATTACGCGTTTAGTAAACTACAAAATAACGATGAGAGAAAAAGACATAACAGAGCTATGGAGCAACTAGCTGCTGCACAAGACACCTATGAAAAGCAAAGAATGGAGCAGTTAGATTTTATTAACGACAGACTTAAACAACAGGGACATGCAGCTTACACATTTAAAGATGTTGATCAAGCAATAAAAGAATATTATCTTGTAACAGGCAAGCCAATCGAGACATTGCCTCCACCAAAATTCAGCGATTTTTATCAACCATCAGAAAAACAAAAGATGCAAGAAATATTGTTTATTGCCTTTGGCATGACCGTTGTGTAATTTGTTGCACATAATATTGGCTGAATAAAAAATGAACAAGATCTATTATTCGCCAAAAGGATATTGGAAGGGAATAACAGCAATTAAAAAGCTAAGCCAAGCAGCTGGTGTCAGTGAACAAACAGCAAAGGAATGGTTATCTAAACAAGCGCTTTGGCAAATTTATCTACCAGCGCCTAAACGAATACAAAGACCACACTTTGTGAATATAACTCCAAACGACACCCATCAAATGGACCTTCTATATTTACCCCATGATACGATTAGACGAAAAAGATTTAAGTACGCACTTACAGTCATTGACATAGCTTCAAGATACAAAGATGCGGAACCATTAACACAAAAGAGTGCTTCTGCTGTTGCTGTCGCTTTACAACTGATATATCAACGAGGACCCTTAACTTATCCTCGCATGATTCAAGTCGATGATGGAAAAGAATTTAAAGGTCAAGTGAATCAATTATTGTTAAAACATAGAGTTACCATTAAAAGAGGCATTCCGGGTGTTCACAGATCACAGGGTTTGGTTGAAAACTTAACAAACAGTTATCTGAAAGACTTTTCTCCTACCAGTATCACAGAGAGCTGATTGACAATTCTCGCAACACAGAATGGGTTAGAAGGCTGCCCTCAGTTTTGCGCGCAATGAATAATGAAGAATTTAAAGGTCTAAAACCAGTACAAGCAATCAGAAAACAAACAATAAATGTTGTTGAAGGAGAGTCTTCATCAAGCAAACTATTACCATTTGGTTTGAAAGTGAGATACCTTTATTCGCCGGGAGAAGCGGAAGGGGACACTCGCATCAGGGCAATAGATCCAGTTTGGAGTGTTGATCCATATGAGATAAAAAAAATTGTGAAAATGAATCCGCCCGTGTATTATTTACGAGAAACTGACACAACAAAACGGCCGGCCCCTCAAAGATCTTTTGTGAAGGAAGAACTGCAGATAATCCCTCCAGACACAGTCGCTTAATTATTTTTTAATTTAAATTAAAATGGCGGCAAGAATGGAAAAGGAAGAATCCTTACGTAAAATGGCACTGGAAGCAAGAATGGTGAAGGAAGAGTCCTTAGAAATAATGCGAAAAATATTTGATTATAATCTTGCTATTAGACTAATATTTAAGAAGATGATTATGCCATGCTAGACAAAACCTCAAATTTTGATTGGGAATATATTAAAAAAATTCGAGCGCATTTAGCAGTAATGAAAAATAATTTGGTTGAATTGGGTGATGATATAGTTAAGCTTAACGAACTGTTTTAATCTACGCAAATACATTTGGGTTTAAAATGGAAGCTCAAAGGGAAATGGCAGAAATGGCAAAGGAAAAGTCTTTAAAATTAATGCAAGATTTATTTGAGTATCAGTATATCATTAAAGAAGTATTTGAGAAGATTGACAATCCCTGGCTAGAACAATCGCCAGACAATCGCTTTAAACCCCAAAGCTTTTTATTTTGATTTATGGGTATGGGAACATGAATATTGCGAAATGACAAAAAAAATTAAAGCACATCTAGCATTAATAAATAATATTAATTTTGCTAAATTAGATGATGATATAATTGAACGTGCGATTGCTGAAAAATATAAGCCCATATGATTATACTATTCTCCAATGCCCGATTGCATATGAAAACTCTGGATTAACAAACACACGTTTTGTGTTTGTTCTATCTAATGACTTCTTTGTTACAACAGTTGTGTTGATCTCATGTAGATTAGATCGTAGTTTTACGTTGTCATGATGAAAAGTCTTATTGTCAAACAATGCTTTTTTATAGTTGTCATGGGATATGCTTGACTGCACAACACTGCGAGATATTCCCTTTGCTTTTTTAACAACTTTTTTTTGGCTTGAAAGACTGTACATTTTCGACCTCAAACCAACAAACTCCTTGATCACATCTCCAGATAATTCATCCTTCATCTTACCTAAAACCTTCTTGTTAATATCTGAATGCAAAGGCGAATCTTTAGGGTAATCAGATGTGTCGTACCATCCTGCATGCCCTTTAGCTACTTCTAATTCCATGTCTTTATAGATATCTTCAGTAGGGATGTCGATTACAAAGGAATCTGTATCTGTGTACAGAACTCTGGACTCTGGATACAAGGGTTTAAAGTAGTCGTAAAGAAATTCTAACATCAAAAGCTTCGACAGCTCTAAAACAGTAAACCCAATAAAAACGGGCTTATCCAATTTGACTTTCTTTTTTTTCATCATTATGCCAAAAAGTGATCATGAAATT
>JAMYXO010000459.1:0-46495 GCA_033310375.1 Conus canariensis | reverse complement strand
ACATGTTCAAAGAAAGGTATCACTCGTTATTATTAACTGAACTAGATAACAAAAGTTGATGAGTCGGTTTGTTATCCCATGTTGATCTCCTTCTTCTTTTCTCTTGTTGTTTTATGTTGGGGGGGGGGGGGGGGGGGGGAGCGGTGTTTTGCTGTGATGGGTATTTCTGGTGTTTTCAGCTCATTCTTCTTTATTGCATGACTTGATTTTGATTCTACCCTTCTTTCATTGTATTTTGTCATTTGTGATGTGGTAAATTTTGGTATGTCTCTCTCTCTCTCTCTCTCTCTCTCTCTCTCTCTCTTCTCCCCTCTCTCATGCTTCTTATCTGTCTCATCCGATGCACGAAGACTGATTGTTTTTTCACTCAAACGGTTCTCATGCGCACTGGCGTGTGACTAGTCTTCACAACCAAATGTTTGGAAATACATGCTATCCACCTTGGTTGAACAACCATGATTGCCCTCTCTCTCTCTCTCTCTCTCTGTCGGTCTGGCTGTCTCTGTCTCCCTCCTCTCTCCCTCTCTCTCTCTCTCTCTCTCTCATTTTGTCATCCTATGTTGATCTCCTTCTTCCTTCTCTTGTCGTTCTTGAAGTTGGAGGGGGGGGGGGGGGGGGGGGGGGTGTGGGGGGCGTGTATGGAATTGTTGTTTGCTGCTGAGTTGGGCGTGTCTGGTGTCTTTCAGCCTTTTTTTTTTTTTTTTTCCTTCCTTCATTGCATGACTTGATGTTTTACAACTCTTCTTCATTGTAGTTTGTCATTTTTGATGTGCTTCTCCTCCTCCTCCTCCTCCTCTTCTCCTTCGTCTTCTTTTTCTTCTTCTTCTTCTGTCTCTCCTTGTGTCAGAGACTCCGTCTCTTTATTCTTTGTCTCCAAGTCCCCACCTCTCTCTCTCTTTGTGTCGCTCTCCATCCCTCCCTCTCTCCCACACTCTCTTCCTCTAGTTATATTGTGCATTCTCTTATTCTACATTGCCATGTATTCATTGTTGTTTATGAGTTTATATGCAGTTCGATGCAATGATTTCTTCCATGTATTTATTGTTTGAGGGCTGGATGAAAAAAAGCCACTGACTGGTGCTTATTCTTTTCCCTCATTAAACATTTCGTTCGTTCGTTCTCTCTCTGTGTCTCTCTCTACTGTCTGTCTGCTGTCTGTCTGTCTTTCTCCCTGTCTGTCTGTCTGGCTGTATGTATGCATGTATGTGTTGTAAAGTAACAAAATGGTATGTTGTGCCAGTAACTTATCAGAGGACAAAGTGATAGGAGAGCTGCCAGTGAAGATCTTCATTTGAACCATAAATAATAAAGGCATGTAGATTTATAGATATCTGTAAACCTATTATTTTCATCAGATGTTATTTTATTGCAGAAGGCACATTTTGTACAAATAGTCTAAAATTTGTCTAAGAATCGCACGCTCCATCTTTTATTTTAGTTTCAAAGTGAGGTGACAGCAGGCAGAAATTGAAACAAACTTAAAGCAAAAGACATATTGTTCTGCCGGACAAAAGGGACAAACAGTTTGCAAGACAAAACAGAGTGAGTTTTGACCTCTTTGGTCTTCTTTAGGCAGATAAACAACATTCAGGACAATGAAAATGAAGAACGAGCAATCACTTATCTTCTCAGTTTTTGTCCACTGGAATAATACTTTTTCTTTTAAGTTTCTTTTCTCTTTTAATTTTAGTTTACAGTTAGTTTAAGGGAGAGAAAAAAAAAAGAGGAGAGAAATAGTCTGTTTCTGCACACAGAAAGCAGAAATTTCAGATGGCTTTCAGATGCAACAACTCTCAGGTTGTATCATTTATAGATATAATGTGAGAGTGCTTAGAGATGAAAAAGCTGTTACTGTAGTGTTAGCAGCAGAGTTTCCTTTGCCTTGTGGAACCCATTCAAACAGACACGCAAGCATAAAAGAAATGGCAAGTAAGGCTGTGTTTAAACTTGCAGTGTATTTTATTAATTCTGGACCACACAGGATCGTCAGGTTCATTGTTTGAAAGTAAGGTAGATAAAGACTGTTGTTATGATTGCAGCCATATTTGGTGTACCCCTGGACGTCTGCGCTGAAAGTTACCTGTCCGCTGTGAAGACATTTGACAGCCTTCATGGGCAGACCACGTCTCTCAAGCACATCCACTTTGTTGATGTGAGTGATGTCATGATCTCCATCATCCAGAGAACTTTCTCCGCCCAGTGGGGAGTACCAGCTGGCATCAGTCCTGGAGGCCAGGGGGCCCCTTGACAGCAGGAGGCCGAAGTAGACAGGAAGGAAGTGCTGACCCACTTCAAACCAGGGCTGACGACAGTCATCAGAAACCTCCCAGTGCACCATACACATCTGACACAGAGAGGGTTGGAGGTCAGGTGCATTCACCCAGTACTGTGGCACAGTCACAGGATGAACCAGTTGGTTTCCCTTGTGTGAATGAGGTGGGAGCAGGCACAGAGCCTCAGGTCCAGGTTACTTTCAAAGACCTGGATCTGACTGTGATCTTTCAAAGGCAGTCTCTAGTTGACACTGGCACTGAGTCAGTCATTCTGTGGCAGGACGTGCAGAATGCTTTCAGAGATAAGACCTGGAAACAGTTTCAGAAGACCTTGAGTCCTCAAGTTCAATGTAAGATAAATGAATTGAAGAAGGAGATGTCAACTGCAGAAAGAACTGTTGTCCATCAAACAATGAACAAACAGTTTGTCTTTGTTGTGCTGTCATCAAGTGTTATATACAGTGAAGACAGGATCAGATTCTTTGTGGAGCAGGCAATCAACAGAGTTGACCTGAAGGAGAAGAGAACTGTGGCCATTTCAAGAAGGCAAAAGGGAGGTAAATGAGGATGACAGCTGTGCCTGTTCACATTGTTTGTTCTTTAGAGCTGATGGCTCATTATTGTCTGTAATATCCTCTCTTTTTGACATGTTCCCCCTTGATTTTGTGTGTGTGTGTGTGTGTGTGTGTGTGTGTGTGTGTGTGTGTATGTGTGTGTGTGTGTGTGTGTGTGAGAGAGAGATATCAATTCTCCATTTTTGATGGATTTTTTTTGTTCATGAATATCTGGTGGGGTGATGTGAGACAGGGGAGGGGGAGAGAAGAAAGGTAAACAGAAACATGGTTGACAGCATTTGGAATGCGAGTTAAATGGCATTCTCAATTGGATCAAATAAAGTGAAATAGAAGTATAGTTTTATTCAGATGCTTTTCTTGAAATATGAATTATAAAAGCAGTTTGGTATTTAAATCATGGATTGAAATTGGTGTCTAAAACATGGATTGGAATCGGTGTCTGATCTGATTGTGTGCTTGGGAGAATATGTGCAAGGAGAGGAAAAGTGTGTGTATACATGTATATGAGGGGAAAAGTGACAGACAGATAGATGGAGAAAGAGAGAGAGAGAGTGGGGGGGGGGGGAGGGGTGTGCATGTGTATGTGTATATGAGTTTGAAGTGGCAATCAGTGTAGAAGAAGTGTGCGTATTCAAATAAATAATGATGACTCAGACTGTTTCGTTGTTTTTCTTCAGACAAAGTGACATATATGGGATTATTTTCAAACTGATATTAGATTTCATTGCCATGACATAACATGTCTTTAATTTTTCTAATCATCATTGCTTTCACTTTTTAAAATTTTTTTAGTTTGCCTGCCAGCCTGCATCGTTGTCTCTGACTCACTCTTTCTAGCTCTTACTTTATCTTCATTCCATTCTTTTACATTTTGTTCCATGTTCTTTTCCTGAGTTTTATCTGGTACGTTTGTTTGTGCCTGTGTTTTAGACAAATCAGGAAAGGCCACAAACAAGGACAAAGAGGACACGAAGGACTTTATTGGAGGGCTATTCAAAGGGGTGAAGAACTATGCCAAGAGATCCTTCAGATCCATCTCGGAGATCCATGTGGTGGAGACTGACCCAGACATCCTTCAGTTCATGGTGGACCATGTGAAGACCCTGATCGGGGTTGATCGCTCTCTGCTGGACCAGGGGACACCACTCCCATCCACGGGGACCTCTGACACCAGCCCAGCCCTGTCCTCTGATGCATGCATTATCTGCACGAATGAGCCCCCAGCTGATCCCAAACGTCTTCCCTGTGGTCATGTTTTCTGCAAGTCATGCATCGACCGATGGTTTCATTCAAAACCAACATGTCCGTCTTGTGGTGCAGCCTATGGCATTGTGTACGGTGACCAGCCAGAGGATGGTACAATGAAGATAGAGTATAATCATTATCGCATATGTGAAGGATATCAAACAGGAACTGGAACATACTACGTGGACTATTCATTCCCACCAGGAACACAAACGGTAAGAAAGAAAGAAGTGTTAAGGTCTAATGACATGGTCTGCCTTTTCTGATTGTCTCTAATGCTGTTTCTCTCTTGGTTCTGTCTTGTCATTTTCAGCCATTGTGTGAAAGGATGCTCGCAATTATTAGACATAGTTTATGGTTTTCATCGTCCCCTGGAAAGCAAGATGCATAAAAGGAATTTCAGCATTTCTTTTCAAGATACTTCATCTAATTGCAATTAGGCTTTCCACTATCTCTTTGGATTCAGCACAGGCATCTTTTGACATTGACTAGCAGTATGATAGAGGAAGATCCAAAAACTAGTAAATGAATAACTAATACTGAAATTGAAAATGAAATGAGGCAGAGAACAGCAAACAATAAACAAGCAGGGCAACTTTTGCTCCCACAGGAAAACCTAACACAGAGTAACTTTTATTCAAATCTGGCACAGCCTTTTAAACTTGAATAGAATAAAGTCAGACAAATACAAAGACGAACAATCTATTAGTGGGAGAAAAACAAGTGCAGGCCAGCAACTCTTCTGTCGTCAAAGTAATGACTTGGCAAAGATTTGGACTTTAAGGGAGGAGGTGGGGGAGGTTGAAGATGAAGAAAATGGGAACATGAAATTAAGAAAATACATTATAGATATGAAAACTCTTCACTAGCTGCATGAGGGAACCATCGTTATCCCTTTTGAAGGCAGATCTGTTTGTATTGCCTGCTCCTAGGCCTTTCATCTGATGGATCGGAACTCATCAGGGAGACACAGCTGGTTGTGTTTGTGCTCCTGGCGTCAAATAGAGACACACCACAGTCCATAATACCGTGGTGTTCTCACCACCAAGGGTTCAAAAAAAGAATCCAATAGCACCCCCAAAGTAGCCAGTGAAGGGTAGTAAATGAAATAAAACGAAAGTGTGGGGAGGGAAAAAGTTGCTGAAAAACTAAAGACATTATGCAAACAGTATAAAATGTAGGGAACAATCTTTGAGCCTATGCTTGAGGATCCACCCAAGGATGCAAGGGAGATCAAAAGACAAACACAAAGACAGACAGAAACAAATACAATTAGCCTCGATTTAATTGAAATGAAATTGAAAATGAAATGAGGCAGGGAACAGTAAACAATAAACAAGTGCTCCCATAAGGAAACCTAACACAAAGTAACTTTTATTCAAGACTGGCACAGCCTTTTAAACTTGAATAAAATTAGACAAATACATAGACGAACAATCTAATAGTGGGGGAAAAACAAGTGCAGGCCAACTCCTCTGTCATCAAAGTAATGACTTGGCAAAGATTTGGACTTTAAGGGAGGAGGTGGGGGAGGTTGAAGATGAAGAAAATGGGAACATGAAATTAAGAAAATATATTATAGATATGAAAACTCTTCACTAGCTGCATGAGGGAACCATCGTTATTCCTTTTGAAGGCAGATCTATTATAATATTGAGTCCTATTAATGAAACTAATGACAGTAAGATTGTGAATCTTTTAGTATTTATATTTGTTATTTTGCTATGTAATGAAAATTTGTAAAACATTTTAATTTGTAATGGAAGTTTTAAAAGGTGCTTTGTGTATCTCTGTTTAATATATAGAAAAAAACTCGCCAAAATAAAAGAAAGAGGTGTGGCAATATAATTCACATATTGCATCATATTAGAAACCATCTCATTGTGGCATATTGTATGATGAAGAGATTGATAGGATTACAAAAAAAAAAAAAAAAAAAAAAAAAAAAGTAAAGAAAAGCCGAGATTCATGAAGACAGTCTCAGGTATATATGAATCACAGTTTTGTTTGGCTTCACCATAAATTTGTCTAATTTATCAATTACAGCGATCTTTTTTGTTACTATATCTTTAATTAGAGAAATTGTGGCATAAAACCTCACTTTTGATCAAGTTGACATCACTTCTTCTCTGCCAGTCATCATTTTCTTATTTTTAAAAGCAGTGTTGTATTGAAAAACACTATCATGGTCGTTTTTTTTTTTTGTATTTCAGGGGCAGTTCCATCATTTAGTGGTTTTATTCAACACCTCTTCATCTTAGATGATAAAAGGCTGTAAACAGCTCTGAAGTTATACATTCAGTAAAAAGAATTCGCACATCTATGTACAACCTGTCACGCAGAACCAAGATATCAATTATTAGCATTGGGACCCTCATAATTATCAAGCAACTTCAGTTTGAGCATTCGTGGCTGCTGTTAATATAAAAGCATGGATCAGACAACATATCTTTCATCTGTTAACTGTTTTCAATGCAGGGAATTTTCTGCTCATAAGTCTGCTAAAGAAAATGAAAGCTCTTAATAACAGCCTCCAGAAATAACTGAAAGAAGGTCTTTAGAGAGTGCGAGTCTTGTTGTGGGAAAAGAAAGAGCAGATGAAGAGAAAAATATTCCAGATAAACAAGTCTTTAACTGATTGATCAGTATGTTTTAGCGATGTACCTTAATTGTTTATCAGTAACACAATTATTGAATGAATAGAGCACAAACACAATGCAGTAACCAACTATTGTATTACATGATTTTAACCCTTTCATCGCTAGACATTCGATTTTGCATAAATCCCCATCACCAGCCATTTTTCCAAAAAAGCTCTTATTTTATACCAGCATATGTGAAACGCGGATATCTCTGGAACTAAACAACCAATTCTCATGCTTTTTTTTGTAAAATGGAGGAGATACACTGTACTTTTATTATATTATAACATGTTAGTAATGGTAAGTCAACAACAATTTCAAATTTTTAGTAATTTCAAGTGCAAAAAAAATGCAAAATAAAAAAAAAAATGTTATGTTTCTTCTAAACGTAAAAAATGAAGAAAGAATGCCAACAAACTCTCAACAAGGGAGGAAAAATACTCCGCTCACAATTGAAGACTAGAAAGTATGATATTTCCAACAGAAAAGTGGAAGAAACAGCCACAAATACAACTACTCCAATAGGAGGGAACACACACACACACACACACACACACACACACACACACACACACACACATTCTTATGCCTAACTTGTACACATGTAAGAAAGAAAAGGGAAACACACACACACACACACACACACACACACACACACACACACACACAGTCCCTTTCACTCTCAACAGTAATATTTTTTTATGAACACAAAGTCATTCATGTGCCTGTTGGTCTCAGAACCTTTGAGAGCCATTCAGCTGATCATATAACCCCCTCAACAGGTCTCTGTGGCTCGCCTCTCATGTGTCAGTCGGCCACGCCCCCTTCAACCTCGACCAGCAAGTGTCAGCCCACAGCATGTGTGTGAAGTTCACTGCCTAAAGTCTAAGCTCGCCCCCTCACACAACTATCAGTCAGTTAGTGAACAGTCAGTCAGTGCTGGCTGGCTCAACGCAAAAACACTGGGGCACAGCGGTAATAAGTGGGTGTCTAGTCTTACCTCTCGTCAGCACGCCTCCTCTCCCAACCATTTGGCCACGGTCCAACGCTTCACGTTGCAATAATTCGGTCAAGCCCTCACTATCGTTGTTTCCTTGTGACTATCTGGGTCTTCTTCATCTGTATTAGGAACAACTGACCGTCTGTTCAGTATTCCCACCACTTGATCTGTGGTAAATGTACGGCAAGGTTGAGTACGTAAAGTGCTTGGTGGTGACGTCATAGTGAATGGAAAAACAATTGGAATAAAGTCGATAAAACACTGAACTGAATAGTGTTCTGACAAAGCAAATGGCTGTGAGCACGGGCCAGACCATCTCCCAACTATGACATTTATTGCTGGCTTTTTATCTCATGAACTAGGATCGTGAGAGTATCGGGAGTTAGGTCACCCTACTTTGTCGCCAAATGGCGACATTGGCGCTCAGCCCTGTCGTCGCCAAAAGACGACTTTGGCGGTGTAAGGGTTAAAGAGATTCCAATATAATTTCATACAAAATCAATACTCTGCAGAAAACTGTGTGCCTGAACAAATCATTCTTTTGCAAATCCTGAATATTGTGTATTACATATTTTTCATTTAATTAAAAAATGCAGTGTAGAATTGTTTTTTTGTTTATGACAATTTTTTCTTCATTGCTTCTTTTCAGGAGAACATTCATCTTGTGTGCTGGTAGCTGGTAGCATTTCTGTTATCACTACCTCAGTGATTGCAACTTCTTTCATAAACTATCAGTCAAGGGTACATACAGAGAGCCAACATTGCACTCAGGATTGTTAGGTTGTTTATTAACAACAGGGTTGTGCATGGTCCATTATTTGCTTAAGATTACATCAGAGAGTGATTCACTAACATTCACATATAATGTGCTTGTGGGCTTCGTTTTCCCCCCTATCCATCTCTGTGTGATTCTGTGTGTGTGTGTGTGTGTGTGTGTGTCTTTCATTCACTCTTTAATTTAATGTCTGTTAGGGGACACCAAATCAAAATGTGGCTTGGTTTCTGTTGCCAGGAGGAGTTGCATTTGCAGTGATCAAAACAGTTTGGTTTAAAATGCATGCAAACTCCAGGCTGAGAACTCAGAGAGGGAATGTTAGTGTGATGTGTTGTCACTAGCACATCACCGACAGAGCTTAGGGCTTGAGGCTTAGTAGCCTCCATGGACAAAATCAGGACCATGTTTCATTCCATGCCTGTATGCTTGCTTACAGTGGTATATTCAAGGCGGAATTTGGCACTGTTCTACACAAAGTTAAACAGAAGAGCTCTACAAGCTCCAAATGTACATAGTGTTACTACATTCAACCAGCTCTACAAACTCCTATTGTACATAGTGTTTCTAATTCTATATTCAACCAGCTC
Organism: Conus canariensis; assembly: GCA_033310375.1. NCBI lineage: Eukaryota > Metazoa > Mollusca > Gastropoda > Neogastropoda > Conidae > Conus > Conus canariensis. Next base: position 37,398 of record JAMYXO010000459.1, on the reverse strand, counting down.
TACAAGCTCCAAATGTACATAGTGTTATTATATTCAGCCAGCTCTACAAGCTCCAAGTGTACATAGTGTTACTATCTTCAACCAGCTCTACAAGCTCCAAATGTTCATAGTGTTACTATATTCTACCAGCTGTACAAGCTCCAAATGTACATAGTGTTACTATCTTCAACCAGCTCTACAAGCTCCAAATGTGCATAGTGTTACTATATTCAAACAGCTCTACAAGCTCCAAATGTACATAGTGTTACTATATTCAACCAGCTTTACAAGCTCCAAATGTACGTAGTGTTACTATATTCTACCAGCTGTACAAGCTCCAAATGTACATACAAATGTACATAGTGTTACTATATTCAACCAGCTCTACAAGCTCCAAATGTACATACAAATATACATAGTGTTGCTACATTCAACCAGCTCTACAAGCTCCAAATGTACAAAGTGTTGCTATATTCGATCAAAAGTAATAAAAGTCTGTCTGCTTCCAATGGCTGCAGGGGGAAAATGTGTCTTTCAGGTCTCAAATTAACTAACCAAGCCAGACATGCTTTAAGACGTGTAGTAGAATTTTGTACTAATTGTAATTCAGGAAAATGAAAGAAGCCTTTTTAATTGCTTGTTTAGATTGTTGATTGAAGCAGCCACACTTACTTACTATGGTATCATGTTGGCCTTAACCATGAACCATGTATGTGACATTCTGTTCAAGGGGAATCTGCTCTAAAAACCTGTTGAGGGTGGCCTTGTCGCTGAAAATTTAGTACATTTAACTTCATTTAGGCATACTAGAAAGACTGCTCAGAGAGAAAGAAATGTATGGGATTGAATTTTTGCCCACAATGAAAATCTCATGGCCATTTGCATTTTGACTTTAAAAGTGATTAAAAAAAAAAAAAGGGAGGGAAATGTTTGTGATGTCTGTGTGTACATGTGTGTGTTTGTGTGTGTGTGTGTGTGTGTGTGTGTGTGTGTGTGTGTATACATATACATATGTAAATACACTTTAAACAACAAACATTCCAAACGTTATATCTCATGTGTCTGATGTATCTGATTCATGTGAAGAATTTTTCCTAAGTAACAACAAACAAAAATCCAAGACAAAAAAAGCAAAAATGCATGTATACATTTACCATGTGGACTCTATTGTGTCATATGAGTTTTCTGTTAAGTACCATTCAGCTCTAGTTGTCTTTAGTTGTTTCACTGAATCATTCAGTTACCAATGAGTATTCTAGTGTGGTTCATGAAGCAGGTACACTATACACTGAGGTTTGGATTAAAAAGAAAATCTACTGTCAGATCTGGGTGTGTTGTCATGGATGAAAACATAGATCTTTGAACAGATTCTGATGGATAGATAAAGTAACTAAATATACTGTAAACGGGGTGGGTTTTTTGTTTTTGTTTGTTTTTTGGTTTTGGGGGGGGGGGGGGGGGTTGTCATCATATTAATATTTGAATCAGTAAATAGAAAAATGATGGTGCAGTTGAGTAGGATTTATCAAAGTAAAATAGAAAGTATTTGGTAGAAGAAAGAAGTTAACAAGGAAGCTGTAAATCCATAAATAGATGAATAAATAATTTGATGTAAGTTAGCTTTACCCGACAAAATGAATGACTACATAGGTGATTAGACTAATCAATAAATGATAAAAGATTTGATTAAACAAGTTGAAATAAACACATGTTTGAAAATAGATATTTCCTAAATCAAACAACATCAACAAATATTTCCTACAGCGAACAAAACAACAAAAAATTCTTTGACTTATTCATGTAAAAACAAATAGATATCTTAATGTGAATCTCTTAATGAATAAACATCTTTATGTAAATCGAGATGAATACATCAATGACTAGTTCAAAGAAATACCAGAATGAACCAGTGGAAACATCCAAAGGAAAGATGTTTCAAAACAACTGTCTTTGTTGAAAAAGTTGCACTGACAACTATTTCACACTGAGAAGCTCCTGTTACCATACTGTAGTGATTCACATAATACTGGTCACTAATAGGAATTTTACTGCTAAAAGTAAATCTTAAATAAATGTTAGCGAACCGCCCAGAGAACGTGGACAAACAGTCACAAGACAAACACAACGCGTTTCGACCTCTTAGGTCTTCATCAGGTGAGACATTAACGAATAAAACAATGAAAATTCACTTAGCTTTGATCGCTTCAGATCACTTGCAGTAGTTTTACAAAATACTTGCCTGTTCTAACAAATGTCATATCCCCCTTGTTAAGGAACATAGTTGTATCACTAGGATCTCTCCACCCCCTCTCTCTCCACCACCACCCCGCACCACAAAAAAGGAGGGGGTGGGGAGAGCAAGAAGCTAACCTTACCTCCATTTGCAGTTACCCAGCGCAGCAAAAGTGATCACCCTTAGTGAGTTTGCTTCATCAAAACCAATTCTAACTAGCTCAGTTTTCACACCTTGGTGGAATTTTGATCAGGTTAACACTAAGTGCAATCACCCTTGCTGGCTAACTTGAAATGGAGATGAGGTTAGGTCCCTGTTCTCCCAGTCTGGTTTGGTATGATATGCGTTGCTCCATGTTAAGTGGGGATTAGGCATTTGTTCAGACAAGGAGTTTGAGAGAAATCCTGGTACATCAAAACTTCTGGGCATCTGATGAACTTCTGGGTCAGGTCGGCTGCCAGCTGCTCATGCATTTCTGTGATAAGAGGCAACACTTCCTGTCATGTAGGCAAGGGTCGTCAGGAAGTACATAGAAGTGTATAGAATTATGGCACAGCAGTGTCCAGCTTGACCCACTGACTATAATGTTACTGAAAATCTCTCCAAGATGCTGCAGATGGTTGTTGATGTTAAAGAGGTCATTGCAGTGGACATGGTGAAGCCAGCTCCTTCAGTAGCTGAAGAATGGAATGGGCTAGAACAGCATAAGCAATGGACAGTGTTTTGTACATTGCCTGAATGTTGTTTCATACAGAAGGGATTACATTGTTTACTGACTTTTTCCATTCTTATTTGATACACTTGTATCAATAAAATGTAAAAGAGGAGTGAGTGCTCAGCCATGTTGTACAGTCTGTGATCATCTTTCATTCTGCAGAGCTGGCACTTTTCAAGCTTCTGTGTTTCTGATCAAGTAAATCTATAAGCCTTAGTTCGAAATAGTGCCTTATGCCTTAGTTCTGTATGCCTTGGTTCTAAATAGTGTTCAAGCTTTGATAGTAAACCCATCAAAACTTTATTTGAGAATAGAAATGATGGAAACAGAAAAAGAAAACAGTGAAACAAGCTCAGATATTTCTGTCATAGCTGAACATTTTTGCCGGAGTGTTCAGATCATGTGCAGAAATAATTTCATGCAGATAATATGGCGTCATGAGGAAAACAAGACTTACTGTTCCACTTATTTAATGTCAGTATAGTGGGCATTGTTAACATTTCCACAAGATTCTTTTTTGATAAAATAATCTACCAGTACTTTCCAGCTGGTCTAATATATAGTTTGTTATATTCACAGGATAAGCATCCTAACCCAGGCAAACGGTACAGCTCTACTAGAAGACGGGCCTACCTGCCAAATACACGAGAGGGAAGGAAAGTGTTGATGCTGCTCCAAGTGGCCTTTCATCGCTGCCTTGTCTTCACTGTTGGCAGTTCTGTCACAAGTGGACAGGAAGGAATTGTGTGGAACGATATTCACCACAAGACCCAAACCAGTGGTGGACCTGCAAGGTTTGTTCTTTGTAATCATTGCCATCATTAACCCGTAGAGTGCCTGTAAGCCGTCAGCTGACGGTGCAGTAAAAATGCTTTCCCAGTGCCTATGGGCCGTCCACTGATGTCATGCATTTTTCTTGAATTTTCATTTGTTACTATTTCTATTAACGGACTTAAATAGAGTGTGCGTAGTAAGCCTTGTATGTCTGTAATATGAAAATGATATGCAAATGACTACACGTGATGGGAAAGACCATTTATTCTCATCATTGACTGGATGACCGGCCAGCGCTTTGTCTTCCTTGCAAAGATGGCGGCGCAACCTTTGACAAGCGTAGTGACCAAATCAACGTACTTACACAGCTGAGCAGGCTCTGCTAATCATTTTTGACAAAGATAATAATCTTTTATTCAACGACTCACTCGAGCATGAAGGTGAGGATGATGATAGTGATGGAATTGCCGACCATATTCATCAGTTATTGAGTCAGGCTGTGCGATCTCTGAGTGATTCAGCTGACTGGTTACCAGCGTCGAACGAGCTAGCCTAGTGTGTACTCTGCACTGTGTGCCAGAGGCCAGTGACGTGATAGTCAGCGCGAGAGGGGAGCGCAGCCTGCTCGCGGCATGACACAGGGCAGGGGGAAAGGTAGGGGAAGAGGAGGAGTGAAAGAGAGGGTTGAAGTCCAGCAACGGGGCGTGGTGGGGGAGGGGGGGGCATGGTCGTGGACTGACCTGTCTGCATAGAGTGTGAGCGTCTTGATAGACTTCTAAACTGTAGGGGTGCTAATTTTCCGGTTTGAGCCGGAATTCCGGTTTGAGATTTCGTTCAAAGTATATTTTTCGGTTTCGAAATAATTTCGGGAGAATGTTTCCGGTTTCCGATTTTGTTCAAAGTATATTTTGCGGTAGAAATAATTTCGGAGAATTTCACCGGTTTACGTACATTGTTCGCTGAGAGTAACGTCCCATGTTATCAAGCGGCATGGTCGAAATCGACATTTTAAAGCCAAAGGAAGTGAAAAATGAAAGAACTGACTTTGGACAGTGACGTTTCTTTCCTTGAAAAAGGTGTAAAAAACAGATGGAGGTGGGTGTGGCTGCAGGAAAAAAACAACAATGGTGTGTACTTCGAAAGTTGGTGCAGGAAGACTGACTCGCCCGGTGTTCGCCCGGTGTTTGCTTTTGTGTTCAGGATCAGGATCAGGATCAGAATCAGGGTGTTGTAGTAGAAAGAAACTCGTGGAGAGCGTGGCAGCAGAGAGTCCTCAGAAGAGAAGCCCCCTTCAAGCAAGTGTTTCGGCCCTTATCTCCTGACACTCTAGGGGGGTTGGGCCACACCCGGTTCATGACTCCGGATGTCCCTCTGCTGCCCCCTTTTTTTTTTTCCCATCTTGGGACGAGCCATGGCTGGGATTCGAACCCATGACCCTCTGGACATGCTCATTTTCCACTTAATGACTCGCGCTTTAACCACTGAGCCACAGGGACACCTGATATTTGTAGGGAAATTAAGCCTTATGAAGTTCACTTTTGTTCCTCCTTGACCAGATCCAGCTTGAACACCTCTCTGCCGCTTCTGCCATTGCTTTCAGGGCTCTGGTTTTTTCCTTCCCTGCAACTGAGAGCTGTTTCATGAGGCTGTATGCAGACGTTCCTACAAACCCCCTAGCTCCAATTTCTGCAGTGAGGACTTTGACCTGATAGCCTTCTCTCCTCAGGCTGTTTGCCAGATCAGCATACTTTTCAGTCTTGTAGATTTGAGCTGCCTCCATTCTGTTCTCATATGGCACCGTGAGCTCGATCATGATCAGCTGCTTGGTTGACTTAGAGTGGACTACTATGTCTGGTCTCATGCCACTCTTGCTGATGATCTCTGGGTGACTCTTCCATTCTGGGAGGTCTGCAGTGCACTCCCAGTCATCTGCCCCGTCCAGCAGACTCTGCCTGCATGTTTCGAGTGGCACTGTTGTTCTTGGCCATGATTTGCTGCCTCCTGCCGTGAAGAATGTTGCGGGTGCTTTTGGAGTCCTGATTTTCCCTTTTGTGGTGTTGGTACTAGCCCAGACTACTTGTACAATTTCTTTGAGCACTTGGTTGTGCCTCCATGTGTACCTTCCTTGAGCCAGGGCTACTTTACATGAGCTTAGGACATGCTCCACTGTTTGTTTTTCATGGCAGAGGGGGCATGCAGGATCGTCTGTTTTCCCCCACTTCACCAGGTTTGCATTTGAGGGCAGAAGGTCATATGCAGATCTGAGAATGAAGCTGATCCTGAGAGGGGCCATGTGCCAAATGTCATTCCAAGTGAGACTTCTTTGGAGTGCATTCTCCCACGTTGTCCATTGCCCTTGCTGGCTCTGCTGGACTGCTTTTTGGAGTCTTTTTTGGTCTTCTTCTTTTCTCATCTCCTGAATCATCATGTCTCTTTTGGCTTTTCCTTTGGCCTTTGACCACCATTCAGTTTTGGTCACCCCCAGTCCCTGTCTGTTGGTCTGTGTGTGTCCTGTTATTTCTCTGATCTTGAGACTTTCTTTTGCAGAATCCATCGCCTCTTGAACTTTCCATTTTCTGCCTGTCTTCAGCTGGGGCTTAATTGCTTCTACCACCTTGTCTCCTGAGTCCTCCAGCATGCTTTGAAGTCTGATCTTCCCTGCTTTGTATTCCTCCAGGATGGATTTCAGGGGTAGTTTCAGCTTTGCTTGGCGACAGTACAGCGCTATGTCAGTCAGACAGGGTGGGACACCAAGCCATTTCCTTGTGAACTTGTTGATTTTGGCTTCCATTGCCTCCCTTATGCTGGTGCAGATGTCGTATATCATCAGAGGCCATAGCAGCTTTGGTATCAGCATGAACTGCAGACACCAGACCTTGTATTTGCCAGGGAGCCCACACTGGTCAATGGTCTCCAAGCCTTCCTCCGCCATCTGCTTGGTTTCTTTTGCTCTTTGTGTGTCTTTCAGCGTATCATCATACCATCTTCCAAGGCTCTTGACTGGTTCTTCTGTGACTGTTGGAATGGCCTGGTTGGCAACACTGAAGACCACAGATCCGGCCACTTTTCCTTTCCTCAGTGAGAGACTCCGTGATTTCTTTGGCTTGAACTTCATTCTGGATGAGGCAACTATGTCGTCCAGCCTCTCCAGCACATGACGTGTCTCGTCTTCTCTGGATGAAATCACTGTAGTGTCATCCATGAAGGCCTTGAGAGGAGGCATCTTGTATCCATCGCCAAGGTCTGTTTGTCTCGCGTTGTTTGTTGCTGCTTTCAAGATGAGTTCCATTGCCAGCACGAACAGTATTGGGGAAATTGCACAGCCCATTGCAATACCCACTTCCAAGTTGATCCAGTCTGTTGTGTACTCCTTGGTAGAGAACCGCATTGAGAAGCCATTGAAGTACTTCTTGAGCATGTCGCGGATGTTCTTTGGCACATGGTACATCTCAAGAGCCAACTGTATCATCTCATGGGGCACAGATCCATATGCGTTTGCCAGATCAAGCCACACTACGTCCAGGTCTCTCTTTTCTGTTTTTGCTTTTTGGATTGCGTCCCAGATCATTGTGGCGTGTTCTACACAGCCCGCCACGCCTGGGATGCCACCTTTCTGGACTGACACATCCAAGTACTTGTTTTCCATCAGGTACTTGGTCAGCCTTGCTGCCATGACAGAGAAGAAGATTTTCCCTTCGACGTTCAGTAGTGATATTGGCCTGAACTGGCTAATGTCACTTGAGTTTTGCTCTTTGTATCAAAAACAACTTAGCCTTTTTAGGCTTTTTACGCCCCTTCTGTATGTATATATCTTTTTTTTTTTTGTGACCGTTGGTCCAGTCCTAGGCTAGCTCAGTCCTATTACCCATCAGATTCATATTTTATTTTAGTTAATAATTCATGTTTATCTATGAGGTTCTTAAAAACATTAATACTAGGTGCACGTTTGATGTTAACTGTTAGTTCGTTCCAAAAATTGGTTACTCTGTTAGCAAAAGTAAATTTTCTCAAATTAGTTCTGGAATATTGTTGAAATATCTTATCTTCACTGTTCCTTGTAATATTTTTCTGCAGAGTATAAAAAAAGCATGCTTTATCAACATCATCAATTCCACTAAATATCTTATATGCTTGAATCAAGTCTCCTCTTATTCTTCTTGCCTTAAGTGTTGGAAGTTGTAGATATTTTAATCTTTCCTGATATGAGTAATCTTTTATATTATGAATCATCTTGGTTGATCTTCTTTGTACCTGTTCTAGAGCTTCTGATTGTCTCTTTAGCATTGGATTCCATACAGTATTTCCATATTCAAGAACAGGTCTAACCAGTGTCTTATATAATTGTAAAAAGTGTCCTTTTCTGTAAGTGTAAAGGTTCTTTTTATTATTCCAATCGTTCTGTTAGCCTTATTAATACTATTCACAATATGATTGTCAAATAGCAGATTTTTGTCAAAAGTCACACCTAGGTCTTTCTCTTCCTCACATTCTGATACTTTTATTTCCTTGTCTCCAATTTTCATTATGTAATCCTTTTGTGGGTTTGTTTTTCCAATATGAAGTACTTTACATTTTTCTGCATTAGAATACAGATTCCAAGTATCAGACCACTGTACTTATGTTTCAGTATCCTTCTGTAATTCCTTACGCAATTTCGGAGAGTTATAAAGTTTTGTGTCGTCTGCAAAGATTTTACATGTACTCTTTAATTCTACAGGGAGATCATTTATAAACACCATGAATAATATTGGTCCCAAAATACTGCCTTGTGGTATCCCACTAATAACATCAGCATTTTGAGAGAAGGAACTACCAATCCTTACCTTCTGAGTTCTTTTTGATAAAAAGTCTCTAACCCAACCAAGTACATTTCCTGCTAGTCCATAAGACTCTAATTTCTTTAAAAGTCTTTCATGTGGTACTGAATCAAATGCTTTTCTAAAGTCTAAATACAATACATCTGTATTCTCTCCTTTATCTATCTCCTTCGTGAAGCCTTCCATCACTTCTAAAAGTTGAGTCACACAAGATCTTTTTGCACGAAATCCATGTTGACACTCAGCATATAATTTATTTTCTGTCATATGTTTAATAATAGCCTCTCTAATAAATGATTCTAAAATTTTGCATATAATGCATGTTAAACTCACTGGTCTATAATTTCCTGGATCTGTTCTTGTACCTTTTTTGAATACTGGAATGACTGTAGCTGTTTTCCAATCTGAAGGTACTATCATTTCTTCAACGGATTTAGAAAAGAGTATATAAAGTGGGAAGGCCATCTCCTCATTTAGCTCTTTTAGTATTCTCGATGGGATGGCATCCGGACCACATGTCTTATTTGGGTTTAGAGATTGAAGTTTGTTTTTTATTGCATCCACAGAAATGTCTACATGTTCCCTGCAACCGGACGGTAACTTACGGTTCTAGTTGAAAAAAAGCCTTCTTGGCTCATGCAAATGATACTGAGCACAAGCGCTTTCTAGGCACGTTGCAACAGACTGCTAAGCTTAGTGGGGCCGCTAAAACTACTGTGACCTGAGATGGAATTGGTGATTGAACTGCCGAGTTGAAAACTGTTGTGTGTGTGTTCATAGCTGAACATTGTTTGCCGGTTTCAATTGGATCAGATCTCATTGAACTGGGAAAGCAGTTGGCGAAAGATGGGAAGGCTCTTGGTGCTCTCACGCTGTCACGTGGCAGTACTACATACACTACTGCACATGCATGTAAGGAAGAACTAACTGCTAAACTTTCAGGCAGACATTTTTCTTTAAATATAGATGAGGCCACAAATGCGAACAATGACAAAATTGTGAATGTAATGGACTTCTGACCTTTTGGTTGTGTTTTACATTCTTAATTTTTTGGAATTAAAAAATCAATTTGATTTTTTATGCTTTCTTCATTATCTTTTAATGAAACATCACTCACATCCCATGTAATGGTTAGCAAGTTGAATTTCCCATAAATCACTTTATGAAATAACTGAATTCATCTGTTTTTCTTTTGCAGTTTTATATATGTATCAGTTCAAATGCTTTTAAAATCCACTGGACCCTATGAAAAATATTTAACTAACTAGTTAAAATGTTTCCTTATTTAAATGTATACCACTGCCTAGAGAAATAATCTCAGGTTCTTTGTATAGTTTTGGATATTTCTAGTCAGTATTATAATGCTGTTGCACTTAAACATTGATGAAAAAATTCATCATACAATGGAATAGCGTATTCTGCATATGTAATTTATACTGTTAGTGTATCAGTATGTCCTCTTCACTTTGACTTTAGCCAGGCAAGTTGTATTTGGGCTTAAGTTCATCTAAAGAAATTGTGCTGTTCTTCTTTTTTTTTTTTAATGAAGGAAACAGTCGGAAATTATTTCCTTTTCACTTTCTTTTCTTAAATACATTCATACGAATTATAAGAAACAGCTAATATACATAACATGTACAAATCTTGTCTGTTAAATACAAGTGGTTTTTGTTTGTACTGTTTTTGGCAGCAATGTCCATTAACAGAAATGGGCTCCTAAAGTTACGGTTTGCCAAGTCATAATTCAAAGTTGTTTTATTCATGTATTACACCTGAAGGGAAACACTTACATGTAAATCTGATATAAAAGAAATGCTATTCATAGTTGTGCCACTGCATGCAGCTGTCTGAATTTTTCATGTGAAATACCATTTCGTTCCTACCTGATTAGATCTGTCTCTTTTGTGTGTGTGTGTGTGTGTGTGTGTGTGTGTGTGTGAGTAAGGAACTGATTGACAAAGGTAGACAATATTATTGTGACAGGACTTTAATGTTGAATTTTTAAAGCTTCTACAAAGAGAGAGCATCAAAAACGTTTGTAAACAAGAAAAACTTTTGTGGGAGGAGGGGGATTGCTCCATCCCCCCCCCCCCCCCCCCAACACACACACACCTATTAGGGCACTATCCCCTATCCCTGCATACCTACCATAGGCCAATGGGCCCACTTCAACAACATTGTCCTCTCATCCCCCACACCTCCAAGGCGGCTGTTTATGCCTGACCTGTGTTAGCATTGCAGTGTTACTGACTAGGCACAGCTGTTTTGTTTCAACATTTTCTTATATGGGATTTCAGGTTTACGGCTCTCAGGATTTTTAGTTTCAGGTTTGGGCACAGGGTATCCCTCCAGTTTCAGATTTGGCAACAGGGTAGTCCTAGCACCCATGAAACTGTTTTACTTTCATTTACAGGTGTAGTGTGACAATACAAACTTTATTTTCAACTTTTTTGCTTTGTGTTCTTTTTTGGATGTGAAGCTGTAGTGGTAAATACATATGTTTTTGATCATGCAAAAAAATCTATCCAAATCTAAATGCCTAAATATTTTTTTATAATCAAAATTAAAACAAAAGAAGCCCAGATTCAAAATCTTCATTCAATTTCCTTAAAAAAATATGTTTATATCATTTTTATATCTTTTATAGTTTCTGAGCTAGAATTTTTTGTTAATTATTACCCCCAAATCATTAGATTTCCCTGGCACTGGGAAAGCCTTTGTTTGTAATATTCTCTGGCAGACAACGGGTTAATGTTTAAGCAGCAGAACATTGATCAGCCAAACATAACAGCCCTGACATGGCACCTCACAGTCAGCTGCAGTATAAACAAAGTGAATTTAACTACACATAACAATGCTAGAACAGGATTTTCCCTACTAAATGTAGCTTATGATATACTTACCTGTCGGAACAAATGCCTTTTTTCCTACTGTGTGGAACATCAGGAAATTCTACCCAAAGAGAAAGAATCATGTGGAGAGTGGGGAGCTCGTGCTACTCAACCTACAGAAATATGAGTGCTCTCCCTTGAGCGAAATGAACTCTTTTTCACTCCCAAACAGCTCAGTTTTCTCCCTTTTTCCCAACCACAGGCAGGAGGGAGGGAGTTTTAGCTGTTTGGACAGGTAAGTATATCATAAAAGCACTTTCAGAAGGAAAAATCCTTTTCTTCATACTTACCTGTCCAAACAAATACCAGAATATCGGAAAGGATGGTGGGATCTCACCTGGGAGCCAGAAGTTCAGACTCAAGCACAAGGCTGCATGTAACTCATTCCAGAGTTCAGCACCAGAACCAAAATGGTTTTAAATGAAGATTCCTGGAGGTGTAAAGATTGTCACCGCTGTCCCTTATGCTATGAACAGTCAAAGCAAACAAAGAGTCAGGATCAGGACAAGAAGACCCTGAAATCAGTTTGGCCCAGACAGGTTCCCAACCAGTGTCTAGTGGGGCAGTAATTGTTCACACTGAGACACACAACACCCCACAAAATTAGTTGATAGCTGTGCCTTCACAATGGCTTCAAGACAGTGTGGTAACCAGGGCCAATTCAACTTGTCGCCAACAGTGAAGCAAGTGGGCTTGTAATATCTGGGCATATTTGGGCACAGAATAATTCAGGAGGAAAATTTTGCCACAGTCCCCATTAGCCACAGCCAAGCAATGTCCAAACATAAATGTACAAATCAAGTGTAATAAGATAAGGACTACAGAGCCATTCCTTTAAGGATGTGTCCACAAAATAAAATTTATCATAAAATTACTCTGTGGTCGGGTGAGAAAAAAAAACAATACAGGGCCTTTTGACAAAAGTCATGTCCCAAACAACAAAATTATCACAAAACCATATTCAAGGATGTGAATACAATAGGCCAAAAGCACAGTAACAAAAGGCACAGTGACCTTCCAATTTGTACAGGCATAGAAGAAACAAAGGCAATTCTCCGATCACTGAGATAAATTCATGTCCAAAAGCACAGAGGCATTCCCTGATGGATGTGCAACACAAAGGGTTAAAAAGGTAGCATAAAAGCAGTAACCCATGGCTGCTATTATCTCTTAAAACCTCCTGGAAGTGCCCTTTCTCATTTATTCTTAAGCCCAACTGTTGGCAACATGAATTAAAGACTAACCAGACACTACTAAGGCTGCACACACAAGTTCCACTCTTGATGGCCTTCCTGCCGAGTGATGGGGTCCTGCTGCAGTAAGCTCTGAGTGAGTCAATACACTTGAATCGTGGCTTTTAACAGTAACTGTGAAACATCTATTCTACTCCACAGCCTCCAAGGCCAATAGTTACAATTGTCTCGGTGAACTTTGGCAGGTTCCAAAACGGAGGCTATCTGACCTTAGGCAAAAGAAAAAGACACTTGCTTTAAATCAAAGTTCTTTGACTTTTATTTAATTATTATATACAAATTTATTAATTTTGAAATTGTAAAACTCACAACTTATGCAGCCAAAGATGAGACATTACTTGGGGAAGGTGGCCTAGCACACCACAACTCTACCTAAACAGTTAGAGCCTCAATGTCTTTGGTCATATCTCTGAGACAGAACCTGCCAAAGGTGGTCATCGTCTTCCAGTCTGCTGAACGACATATGTCATCAGTAACCGCAATATTCCGCCAGAGGGCAAGATTGGTAGATAGAGCCCGGAGCCCGGTGGAAACATCTCTGCTCAGAGAGACATCACTAGAAATAAGACTGGTGTGGAGAGAAAGAGACCTAGGAACAGCATGCTGTCTCCACGTCTGTGGCTGAATCAGAAGGTATTTCCAAGAGGGGAGAGAATTTGGAACCATCACCAGGAAATTGGCAGGCTTATCCAGCTCTTTGACCACTCAGAGTGGGAAATGAGAATCAACAGGCATTTCTCTTTCCCTGGAATGCTTTTTTGGTGTTTTGATAAAGATTTATGTGGTCTGAAATCTGAGTTTCCCAAAGCCCACTGCACTCGAGGAAGTCCGGGAAAAGGTGGGCTCCCACCCAGCCTGCCTCGCATCTGTACAGACCATGTGTGTGAAGGGGAACCTGCAGCGGACTGCCCAGGTCATCCACTCCAGACTTAGCCATGTCTGTAGGGCCCTGAAGAACAACAGGCCAAGAGGAATAGAGATGTCCTAATCTGCTGAACTTTGTTTCCAGACCTCACTCAGTGTCCTCTCCAAGGGGCAGAGATGAAGATGGCCCAAAGGAATAAGATCTAAGGCAGCGGAGGCCAGATCAGTCATAGTCTGGATGCCACTGGGAGTTGAAAATGCAGACTTGGAAAGAGACTGGGTGAAGGCAAGGATCTTTCCCACTCTCGGCACTGGAAAACACAAGGTTTAGGTCAGTCTGGAGGTGCATCCCGAGATGAATGAATCTCATGGAAAGAGTCCTGAGAACCAGAAGACGTTGTGCCCAAGAGAGTGTCTTCTCTGCCCTGTGTCCGGCAGCCATATCAATTTGACATCCTCCATGAAGTTCCTCTCCACCAGAAAGAACTATGAGAAGAGACCTTGTCCGCCTTCTCCTTCCTGGTTTTTTTTTTTTTTTTAATCTGAGGTTGTTCAGATGATGAAAAATGAAAGAAGAGAGTGACTTCTCCTCACTTGGACCAGAGAAAATGACTACTATAGGATAAACAGAATATATACTATATCTCTCTAGCAAAAAAATTGTATCATAGAAATACCACTGTATGCCTGAAGACTGAGCATGGATGACAAGGTAATTCCTTAAAACACTATGTCATCCTGAAGAGACCCAATACTGGACTTACTCCAATTCCTTGGCATAAAGGAAAGGAAGATGACAAAACTGATGAACAATGAAGTGTGCTCTTCCTAAGTCACTTTCCAGGAAAAAGAGGCCATAATTGAGGGGACGCAGACATGGAAGGGTTTCTGTGTCAGGAACTGGACCAGCTGTGATGACCATCAGTAGGGGACCTGAAAGGAAATCCTTGAGGTCCTTTCCTTCTGTTTTGTTTTCCTCTCTATTTTGTCTTTTTTTCCTCCTCTCTTTCTTCTTCTTTTCTTCTTTTCCCCCAAAACTTCAGGAGATTGCGGAAGGGGAAAACCCAAACGGTGAAAGGGAACTAGACAGAAGACTCAAAAAAGGGTAACTCTCCATGCTCTTTCCTCATTTTCTGAAATCATCAAACATTAACATTCATACAAATGAAATCATGATCATAAAAAAACAGGATGCCAAAAGAGATATTCAGTAGGAGAAGAAAACATGTGGAAATCAACAAGGTTACGACCAGTAGTTACTGTGGGAATTCCCAAACAAGAGGCCATTACAGCATTAGCCATCCACAGAATCTAAATCAAGAAAGTAGTTTGTCTTGTAGAATATAAATGTTCACCGTAAATGAAAGACCATCCGATTCAGTGAGAAAAGATAAATGTCTGAGTCAAACCATGTAAAGACGACTGTGAAATTCCTCCGAATCACCATACTGGATCAAGCTCGCAGAACAGACGGGTAAAAACAAACATTGGAAACATGTCCACACAAAATGGAGGTGGAAAAAGCAGGTAAGGGAATCCAAATCAGAATGTTCTGTCTGAAAAGATGATAGAGTTTCTTGGTAATGGGAATGTTTTTCTGGACAAAAGCTTAAATCGACGGCACACCATAAAGAGCAGAACAGGAAGTTGCGAAGAGCAATATACATGAAGTCTCAATACTGCCCCAGCTTTTAAAACAGCAAGAAACGAAAACCTTGTCATCTGAGAGGCGGGGGCAGGAGATTCAAAACTGGACTCAGAAAGTGTACTAGCGATCACTGACCAAGCATTGCCATCTGCAGAACATGCAAGAGTGAACTCGGAAGAAGAAATGTCTTCATCATCAAAACAACCATCACTATCGTTATCAGAATGATTAAATCCTCTCACTCGTTTGACTCCATTCAAAATTGGTCTGAGTACAGTCTGTCCTCCTTGCTCACTTTACCTGAGGATCGCCCACTTGCACCAGTAAACTTCCCATGGAGCGACGCCGGTCAGGTCATGCTCCAGGCCGGTGCCTCCTCTTCCTCTGAGGCTGACATGGAGGAAAAGAAGACAGCCACTCTCCCAAAACTGCTTGCCCAGGGGTAGGGGTAGAAGAGCATGCTGGGGGAAGACACTGGCCTTTCTCCGCCACACCTGGGACCATGACTGAAGCTGCGGAGCAAGAAGCGTCCCTGGCCACTCTTGCCAAAACTGGCTGGCCATGGCTCTGAAGAGGAAACACCCAGCACCATGTTGAAGACGGCCAACATTCTCACGAGCTGCAATGGGCCAATGGAAAGCTGCCAGTGCAGAAGACACTGGTTCCATACTGATCTAGCAAGGAAACCATTCGTCGACAGGAATAACAAATTCTGACGACTGGGAAAGAAGAAACGCCGGTCTTGTTGAGTTGCGCCAAAGAGCCTTGCAGTGAAGGAGACTGAATAGAAGACGAGTAAGTTCTCTCAAAAATTCGGACTGGGAAGGCTTAGACTGGTCGAAAGAGGCCAACTCAGGAGGGCGTCTCTGCTGATCTGTGTTCAAGGAAAAGGAGAAAACTGATTTGTTTTGGAGTACAGAGAATTGGCCCAAGGGAGAGCGCTCATATATTCCTGTAGGTTGAGTAGCCTCCTCCCCATATGACTCTTTCTGTAGGGGAGGGGGGGGGGGGGGGGGTTTCCTGATGTTTCACATTGCAGAGAAAAGGCATTTGTCTGGACAGTAAGTATGAAGAAAATGGTTCTTTCACAGTTGTTTGCCTTTGCCATAGTGTTGGGCATTGTGACTCTGCACATGGTTTCCTACAGTATTTCACAAGGTCATATCAAAATGGAGGGTCACATTTGTCAGTCATTGCTGGCACCATACCATTAATCACTGCTGTCTGTACACTGTGGTGTCTTTAAAAGACGCTGGCATACATGATTTAAATCTGACCTGGCAGGTTATGTCCAGCACTCATCAGGAGCATCATGCCTTTAATCACGGTTATCTGTAGGGTATCTTTGAAAGGTACTGTATGCATGAGAGAAATCTGACTTGGATGGTGAAGTCAAAGTCAGTCTGTCTGCTGTCTGTGAAAGGTACTGGTGTACATTAGAGAAATCTGACTTGGATGGTGAAGTCCAAGTCGGTCTGTCTGCTGTCTGTGAAAGGTACTGGTGTACATTAGAGACATCGACTTGGTGGTGAAGTCCAAGTCGGTCGTCTGCTGTCTGTGAAAGTACTGGTGTACATTAGAGACATCTGACTGGATGGTGAAGTCCAAGCAAGTCAGTCTGTCTGCTGTCTGTGAAAGGTACTGGTGTACATTAGAGACATCTGACTTGGATGGTGAAGTCCAAGTCGGTCTGTCTGCTGTCTGTGAAAGGTACTGGTGTACATTAGAGACATCTGACTTGGATGGTGAAGTCCAAGCAAGTCAGTCTGTCTGCTGTCTGTGAAAGGTACTGGTGTACATTAGAGACATCTGACTTGGGTGGTGAAGTCCAAGTCGGTCTGTCTGCTGTCTGTGAAAGGTACTGGTGTACATTAGAGACATCTGACTTGGGTGGTGAAGTCCAAGTCGGTCTGTCTGCCTGACAGAAAGACAAAGCAAACAGAGAGGAACAGACAGGCCCATGAACAGACAGATGGACAAAGTGGCAGACAGATAAACAGATATTGGCCAATGGAATTCCAAGTATGTATTTCACCACATTTTATATGTGCATGTGACATTTGTGCTTTCATGATTATGAGTACTGTTGCAGACTTCCTATTTATGCTGCATTGTTCATTCTGTTAGATTATGAGCAATACAGTATGAGTGAGGGGAAAAAACATGGTATCAGTTCATTAACAAAAAAACGTTGAGGAAGACTAGGTATAAATTTCATAAGCCATTTGTTATTTATAAGATATCATTGAACGCCATCAGTCATTTTCACTGTCTTACAATGCCGCACAGGAGCATGTGTTGCACAAAACTTTTCTGTATTATAGCGTGCCTGGTGAAATAAATTTAATGGTTTGCTTCCTGCTGTTTTCAGCATTAAAATCAACAATGGTGTTAATTTAGAACAGCAGACTTCTGATTCTTGGCTGTTTGAGGATGATTTTGCTGTCTACACAGCTTGAAGCACTGCTGCAGGCGTTCAATGCTGACTCCAGATTTAAATTGATAAGATTTGAAAGTGGACAGTAGAAAACTCTTTTACTTTCTCAACAACCAAAACACTGTGTGTCCTTTTTTGTGCTCCCAGTTCTTAAAGAACAGGGAGTACTTTAGAATGGGAACGAAGAAATGCTGTCTGTCCTGTGTGTCCGTGGTCAAAATGTGTTCCACTCGCTCCAGACAAAACTACAGGGCCGATCTTTCTGAAAATTTGTAGGTATGTTCATTATGGGTCAAGGATGATGCCCGATGTTTTAGTTTACCGTTACAGCCATTACTAATGGATGTAACGGCCTGTAATGCTTTTTCTTCTTCTTTGGAATATCTCAGAAAGTACTTGGCTGATCTTTGTGAAAATTAGCAGGTATGTTCTTTATGGGTCAAGGATGATGCCCGATGTTTTAGTTTACCCCGTTATAGCCGTTACTAATGGCTGTAACAGCCTGTAATGGTTTTTCTTGTTTACAGAATTTCTCAAAAAGTATTTGGCTGATCTTTCAGAAAATTTGTAGGTGTGTTCATTATGGGTCACGGATGATGCCCGATGTTTTAGTTTATTGTTACAGCCGTTACTAACGGCTGTAATGGCCTGTAACACTTTTTCTTCTTTATGGAGTATCTCAGAAAGTACTTGGCCGATCTTTGTGAAAATTAGCAGGTATGTTCATTATGGGTCTCGGATGATGTCCGATGTTTTAGTTTACCCCGTTATAGCTGTTACTAACGGCTGTAACAGCCTGTAACGGTTTTTCTTCTTTATAGAATATCTCAAAAGTACTTGGCCGATCTTTCTGAGAAGTTGTAGGTATGTTCATTATGGGTCACAAATAATGCGTGATGTTTTAGTTTACCGTTATAGCCGTTATTAAAGGCTGTAACAGCCTGTAACGGTTTTTCTTCTCCATGGAATATCTCAAAAAGTACTTGGCCGATCTTTCTGAAAATTTGTAGGTATGTTCATTATGGGTCAGGATGATGCCCAATGTTTTAGTTTACTGTTACAGCCGTTACTAATAGCTGTAACAGCCTGTAATGGTTTTTCTTCTTTATGGAATATCTCAGAAAGTACTTGGCTGATCTTTGTGAAAATTAGCAGGTATGTTCATTATGGGTCAGGGATGATGCCCGATGTTTTAGTTTACCCCGTTATAGCCGTTACTAACGGCTGTAACAGCCTGTAATGGTTTTTCTTCTTTATAGAATATCTCAAAAAGCACTTGGCTGATCTTTCTGAAAACTTTTAGGTATGTTCATTATGGGTCACAAATAATGCCCGATGTTTTAGTTTACCATATATACCGTTACAAACGGCTGTAACGGCATGTAACGCTTTTTCTTCTTCATGGAATATCTCAGAAAGTACTTGGCTGATCATTGTTAACATTAGCAGGTTTGTTCATTATGGGTCACGAATAATGCCCGATGTTTTAGTTTGCCTGTTATAGCCGTTACTAACGGCTGTAATGGCATGTAACAGTTGTTTTTCTTCATGGAATATCTCAGAAAGTAGTTGACCGATCTTTGTGAAAATTAGCAAGTATGTTCATTATGGGTCACGGATGATGCCCGATGTTTTAGTTTACCGTTACAGCCGTTACTAACGGCTGTAACAGCCTGTAACATTTTTTTTCTTTATGGAATATCTCAGAAAGTACTTGACTGATCTTTGTGAACATTAGCAGGTATGTTCACTATGGGTTAGGGATGATGCCCGATGTTTTAGTTTACCGTTATACCATTACTAACAGCTGTAACAGCCTGTAACACTTCTTCTTCTTTATGGAATATCTCAGAATGTACTTGGCCGATCTTTGTGAAAATTAGCATGCATGTTCATTATGGGTTACGGATGATGCCCAGTGTTTTGGTTTACCGTTATAGCCGTTACTAACGGCTGTAACGGTCTGTAACGGCTTTTCTTCTTTATGGAATATCTCAGGAAGTACTTGGCCGATATTTCTGAAAATTTGTAGGTATGTTCATTATGGGTTATGGATAATGCCCGATGTTTAAGTTTACCGTTATAGCCATTACTAACGGCCCATAATGGTTTTCTTCTGATGGAAAATCTCAGAAAGTTCTTGGCCGATCTTTCTGAAAATTTGTAAGTATGTTCATTATAGGTCACAGACGATGGCCGATGTTTACCAGAATAGCCATTACTAACGGTTACACCAGTCCAAAACGGTTTTTCCTCTTTATGGAATATCTCATGCGTATTCAGGATAAATTGGGAGTACGTTTATATGCTTTGCATCTTGTTATAACCTCCATTGTTCTAGTCATAAAAGAGCCTCAATTTTGTTGAGTCATTTTTAACCTCAAGACTTTTGCCATCAAGAACTGAATATTGTTTGAGTTGTAACTCCTAAGGCCTAGGGCAATGATAAGAACCACTACCACACTTCTACAGAGCCCTGACCTGTTTCAAAACTGAACTGGGGCAGTGCTTTCACGCACTGCAAGACTCTTTTGCTAGAAAATGCTAGATCCCATTCACCATCCAGGGCTTTGACTCTGTCTTGGGATGTTCCACATCACTTCTGTGTACAGCCTGTACATGGAGCTGGGGGAACCTTCCTTGTCCAACTGCAGACTGAAAATCACTTTGAACTTTTGCGATAATATGGTATTCGTTCAACACCCATCTTGTGCCGAATTCAAGAAGATAAGTGATTGCTTGTTCTCCATTTTCATTACCCTGAATGTTGTTTATCATGCCTGAAGAAGACCTAAAAGGTTGAAATGCGTCGTGTGTTGTCTTGTAATTCGTTTGTCCCTGTTATCTGGCAGATTGACTATAAAATTATTTTTAAATTCTGTGGATAAGAGCCTGTCAGATTATTAATGCAAAGATGTCTCCTCTGCCTTTTTTGTGTAGCAGCTGTGTTCTTGTTGGGTCACAGGGGTTTCTGTGCTGTGCCCATGTTTTGGGTGAAGGCATAGATCAGGTGTGGGGTAAATCCTCCATGAGACCCCTATCCTAACTCTTTCCCTATTTATTTAGGTAAACACCTGTGCATAATGGCCCCACCCTCTGAGATTGAATTGAATGAGTATTCATTGTATAGCTCTGCAGGAGCATGTCTATGTTGTTGCTTTGTTGCAGTTTTGGTTATCCTGACCCAAATTACTTTGTACGTGTCCTGGAGGAACTTGCCAACAAAGATGTCACAGAAAAGGATCTCTCAGACTCTCAGCGGGACTTCATAGAAAACCCTGCAGTGTTTTTTAACAAGTATGGTTACAGAGGTTTTGCTCAATACTTGGCCCCGAGTGAAACACGGTTGTAAACCAGATTGTGTCGCTCTGTCACACCGCCATGTGACTGCCTTGTAAGGGTCTTTTGATCTGGGCTGTTCATGTTTCTTGTTAGTTGTTTTGTCGTTATTTGTATGCTTCTTTCAGTTATTTAGAATTGTTTGCCATTCTTTTATGAAAGGAACATGGGCAGACGAAAAACACAACTTTGTAAACCAGCATCTGAGTGTGTGTATGTGTGTGCGCACGCGTGCGTGCCTGTGCATGCATGTGTGAAATGGACAGGGAGATTTGCATCAGTGTATCTATAGTCCTGAGATCTGTGAACAGTGGTGGTCTTTGTGTGTGAAAGGATGGAGGAAGAAGAAGACCTGGAGGGGGAGGGAGCTTTCAGGATTCTTTTTGTGTGTGATGTGACTTCAGACTAAGCTTTCAGTGTGACTTCATTCTCCTGTTTGTAATAATTATCATGATCATCATTATTCAAGGAAAGAGTTTTTTAAGTTTTCTCATTTTTGGCTTTCAAGCTAGCATGTTGCAGGACAAAAATATTCAACCAGAAGAAAAACAAAAGGTACATGTTGGACACCCAACAAAGAATGCAATACTTTGATGTATTTGCAACAAAGTGATTTTGGGTGATGACTAATCCAGTTTGGGATACTTTACCATTCCTGTTAAAGCAGTAGTAACTTTTTCTTTGATTCAATGAATAAGAGATTTGCAGTACCAAGAGCAAAATTCATATGTGCGAATGTTGTTTGTGTCCTTTGTCAATTGAATGTGCTTTTGCTTTATCAATTTTAGATAAATAACTGTTAGAATAGGATCAGTTCTTTGTGCTTTGATATGTTATTGTCTGTCAGTTGAGTTTGTTGTTTCTATCATATCTTCTCCTCCTCATGCAAAGAGATTACATGTTTAAAAAAATCTTGAGTATTGTAAGTTTCCTGTTCTTGTTGAATATTTGTTGCCAGTGGATTTGAACCGCAGGTTTTTATCAGTCAGCTTTGTTTAATTAGTCTTTACCAGTCCTCGTTTTGCTCAATAGCTGTGTCACTATAAGATTCAGTCCAATGTTTTGTCAATGTGCTTTGATGAGTTTGTGTTTTCCTGTTGTTGTGTTGTTCAGTAGCTGTTGAATTTCATGAGATGATTTTAATTTTGTGTGTGCATGTGTGTGTATGTATTTGTTTTATAAATCAGGTAACATTTCTCCCTGTCTTTGTTCTTGTGGAGTTTTTTGTGTAGCTGGAAGATTTTAAGTTTATTTTTTCTTTTTTATGTGTACTGAAAAGGTTTTTTTTTTTTCTTTTATACACCACATGTTATTTACCTGTATAGAACAGTAAGGTTTGTGACATTTTTACCACTTGTATGCAGTATAATAGCATATTAACTTCATGAATTCAACAGGAACTTAACAGGAAAAAAAAATCCAGAAGTATTCAGTTGAAAGCAAAATAGCAGAAGGTGGCGTTTTCCTAATGCACTCAATGCAATTGTTGGAATGTAATTCTTTTATGATGAAGGTACGTATCTTCTGTTCCCAAAAGATGTGCCAGGGAAATAGTTGAATTACAATGAAGAAGAGAAGAAAGAAGCTCAAAGGAAGTTAAACCAGTTTGGTGTCTTTCAGGAAATCCTCCATCATGTTTCAAAAGACATACAAATGTCCAGAAACTGTGGGCACGTAGTGCGCATTTTCATAACTGTGAAGTAGTTGGTTTTGGGTAAAGTTATTTTTGTAACTTAAACTGTGTATGATAAGTGTTATTTGAACTGGATATATTGCTCTAGTATTTGAAGTATTGTTGTTTCATATGTTACATGATTTTTTCCAGTTGCTGTTTGATTATGTTTTCCTTTGTAAATTTAACTTGAATATTTATATCCATCCTAAGAGGAATGTGTTTAGAAAGTCAAAAATTACATTTTTCTGCTTCATTTTCTTAATCTTTCTAGGATTCATTTTTCACTTTTTTGTTGTTGGGGTTTTTTTTCTTCAAATTTTTGTGATTTGACCTGAGTGCTTTTTCATTGGTGAAGGACATTTCTTTCACATTCCAGACTTGTTCTGGTCCAGCTTTTTATTACAGTTGTTGGCTTATGGTGTTCGTTCTATTTGTTTTTAATATGTTGACAAGTGGAACAGTGTTGTACATGTAATACACATGGGTTTTTTTGTGTGTTTTTTAACATTTTTTTTTAGAAGTTTGACAGTGTTTTGCAATACAGTACTGGTATAATAACTAGATGTGTTTAACCCTTGAAGTGTCAGCTACATGTGGATTGTACAGGCCCAGTAAAGGCAAGGGAGCCGGTGCTGGTCAAGTCAGAAGTAGAGCATGATGATATAATGATGCAGTACTTCTGCTCTTCTCTTGGTCATGTGTCCCCTGTCCACATGCCTCCCTTATCCCCATCACCTGCTGTTTCCTCCACATGCCTCCCTTATCGCCATCACCTGCTGTTTCCTCCACATGCCTCCCTTATCCCCATTGCCAGCTGTTTCCTCCACATGCCTCCCTTATCGCCATTGCCTGCTGTTTCCTCCACATGCCTCCCTTATCGCCATTGCCTGCTGTTTCCTCCACATGCCTCCCTTATCCCCATTGCCAGCTGTTTCCTCCACATGCCTCCCTTATCGCCATTGCCTGCTGTTTCCTCCACATGCCTCCCTTATCCCCATTGCCAGCTGTTTCCTCCCCCAAGTATCAGCTTCAGCTGTGCACGTTTACTTCAAGGCTTTGATTTTTGAAGTTTGGTCCTCTGGAGAAAATTACATAAATGATGATAGATGTTTCCAGTGTGTATGGTTAAATCAAGACTTTTCACTGACAGAATTTAGAGACAAAGGTTTGCATGGGTTGGGGACACAAGGGAGCAGTATTCCCACCATCTGGAGATCTTGTTCGTGTCACTGCTGCCTTTTTGTTGTCGTCTTGTCTTTATGTACGCTTTCTTTTCCTTCCTCCCCATGTTTTATTCTTAATATGTGTGCAACTTCAAATCTGGATTAGCGTCCTGTTGGTTATCACTATTTTACGGGATTCACGTAGGACGAAATGAACTTTCATCCCCACCACCGCCACACCCTACACCCTGTTGGAGTGTCTGACAGACTTACGTGTCAAAGGTGGTTTATCTTTAGTGCAGTGTCTGCTTCAAAGTGAACTGTTGTTTGCTTGCAGTTGCAGACACTGAAAGAGGAGACAGGGAGGAGCTGGTTGTAGGAAAGGTTCCTGCTGTAACGTTTGTAATGCTCTTTCCCCCAGTGCCTCTATCAGTGTTACATGTCTCTGTGGTTCACTTGCTCTTTTTCTCCAACAGAATCGGGGGTTTACTGTTGTTTTTTTCCCCAAGAAGTTATCAAAGGTTTTAAAACGTCCATCATTGATATTTGTAGTCCGCATATGTATATGATTTCTGTTAAGATGTACTTGAAATATTGTTTATCCATAATGATTACTTTCAGCTTCATATGGTCAATGACTGCAGTTGGGAAGTAAAACCAACAAACAAGAAGGGTTAACAAGTTTCATTTAGTTGGTTGTTTCCATTCTTTTTTTGTGTGTGTTTGACTTATTGCAGAACTTGCCCCAAACGTTTTTCTTGTTGTTGTATTAAAAAGCATGCTGTAAAGATTTGAGAGAAATGTCAAACTCTGTGTAAGGTATTGTATAAGTCTGAAGAACTCTGTTTTGTTCCATTTCATTCAAAAGAAAATAACATCATGGCATTTTGCTACCTTTCTCCCCAATGGTTACAAGCTGCAACTGAGGATAAGGCCAAAGAAACAGCAAATGGACCCATCTACAGCGTTTTATTTGGCAGATGCAAAGTCATCTAGAACTAATATTGAAAGGTAATATTATGATGAGATATTTTACAGTGCTATCAGCATATTGTCGCTGCCACAGTATTTGCATCAAAGACATGTTGTACATAGAATTGATTTTGCTCAAGCTTGTAATTTGTTCTCACATGTTTATACGGAATTAACATAACTCATTGTTGTAGTTTGTCCTTGTTCTTATGGTAATCAGATTTTCTTTTTTTATTTGCCCTTGTCTTATCATAATCAGATTTTTGTACAGATTTGTTACCATTTATGCTTCTGATTTTGAGTACAGTAATGTCCAATTGCATATTGAGGCTTTCAGCATCATTTCATGAAAAGAAAGAGAAATTCCATCATCAAGGTTCACATCCAAACCAAGCTGTGCCTCTCTATGTGGATGATGTCTTTACCTGAGAAATGGATGTAACTGGCAATATTGTGAATCCATGGTTAACATTTGTGACAGACCTGATCAGCATACAGACTGGAGCAACTTGGACCCAGTATCGTTAACAAATTAGGGGCAAATTCAATCCGCTTCAGAATTAAATGGCAGAATTAAATGTTGTTCAGAATTTATGTAAAGTGTGGAATTTAGTCTCAAATATGTGAAAGTGGCAGTTTTTTGTTTGTTTGTATCGTTAAAAACAAATGGTAGACTTAGGCTGGTGAGGTGATCAACATGAATACATTTTGCAAGTGTAGATCCAATGATATTTCTTGGTCAGTGATTCCTTGATCCCAGCTGCCCAAATAGCCAAGTCCAGGACTGGTCAGCTGCCCAAATAGCCAAGTCCAGGACTGGTCAGCTGCCCAAATAGCCAAGTCCAGGACTGGTCAGCTGCCCAAATAGCCAAGTCCAGTGATAGATGTGTTGCTTCGATAGCGAGCCGGAAGTTATATACCGGAAACGATTGAGTGGAGGAAGAAACGGTGGGGGGGAGTAGGCTTGACAACGAGCGATGGCGAAGGACGCTGTTTAACGAGTCGTATCAAGGGATGCGATATATTGTAGTCGAGCAGACTTTTTAGTATAGTCAGAAGTGACTTTTCATGGTAGCAGAGCGTGGTCCGTGGTTCACCAGTTGTAAAAATCATGGCGCAGAGCTATAAAACACCGCCGAGCCTGGGGCCGGATACAAGTTACGAGACGTGGAAAAACGAACTGGAAGTATGGAAACTAGTAACGGACGTCAAGCCAGAGAAACAAGCACTAGCCGTTACATTGTCATTAACGGGCCAAGCACGAGCAAAAGCACTAGAAATCGATGTTGCACGGTTGAACACAGGAGATGGGATGGATATTTTATTGACTGCACTTGATAGTCTTTTTCTACATGATGAGGTTGACTTGGCTTACACAGCATATTCAGACTTTGAAAGACTGAGGAAAGGACAAGACATGTCAATGTGCGATTTCATCATTGAGTATGAAAGAAGATACAATATTTGCAGAAAATACAAATTGGAATATCCAGATTCAGTGCTTGCATTTAAACTGCTGGACAATGCAGGTTTGTCAGTGAAAGAAAGACAATTAGTTCTGACAGCAGCGTCTGACAGAAAATTTTCTTCAATGAAATCTGCTTTGAAGAGAATATTTGGGGACAGTTCGACAGTAAGCACAGTGAACGAAATCAAGATCAAAGAGGAAAAAGAAGAAGCATTTCTGGTAAAGAGTTCCAAATATCAGCAGTTCAGAAAGAAACCTTCCAGATATCAGCAAACAGGTTCACAACATAAAACAGCAGAACAAAAAGGAACAAATCCATTAGACAGGAGTGGCAAAAGAACCAGATGTGCTATTTGTGAGAGCATGTTTCACTGGGCTAAGGATTGCCCCCACAAGCATCAAAACAAGACAGATGCAGAAGAAAATGAAGAAGAATGTAACTTGGCTTTGTTTACAAAAGAATACAAACCTGAAAATGAGATACTCTTAACAGAGTCCTTTGGATGTGCAATCATTGATACAGCATGTACCAAGACTGTGTGTGCAAAAAAGATGGTATGAAGAATATGTTGATCAGCTGGAGCAGAAGAAAAAGAAGCAAATCAAGACTGGTGCAAGTGCTAAGACTTTCAGATTTGGTGATGGTGCAAAAGTCAAGTCCTACATGAAGGCAACAATACCAGCACAAATTGGTGATACTAAGTGCACCATTGAAACTGAAGTTGTGGACATTGACTTACCACTTCTGTTGAGCAAGGATTCACTCAAAAGAGCAGAGGCTGTGTTGGACATGTGCAATGATAAGGCTACTATGTTTCATCAACCAGTTGAGTTGAACTACACATCAACAGGGCATTACTGCATCGACATTTGTGGCAAACAGGAAACAAAAAACGGTGAGGAGAGTGAAATCCTGTTGCTGGAAGGAAAACTGCATGAAAGTGAAAAGAAGCAGACTATTTTGAAGCTTCACAAGCAATTTGGACATGCCTCTACTGCAAACCTGAAGAAACTGATGCAAAATGCCGGGATAAAGGATCCAGAAGTGTACAGAGATATGACAGAAATTGTTGAAAAATGTGATGTGTGTGCACGTCACAAGAAGACCCCACCAAAGCCAGTGGTAGGGATGCCCTTAGCAGAAGACTATAATCACACAGTGGCTGTGGATCTGCATGAATTGGATAGAAATGTCTGGTACTTCCACATGATTGATGAATACACAAGATTCAGTGCTGCAGTAATCATCAGGAGCAAACGGGCTTCTGTCATTGTTGACAGCTTCATGAAGCACTGGATTGCAATACATGGCCCACCAAAAGTTGTACTCGGTGACAATGGTTCAGAGTTCAACAATGAGGAATTCAGGGACATGTGTGAAAACTTCAACATCGAAGTCAAAACTACTGCTGCATATAGTCCATGCAGCAATGGTTTGTGTGAGAGACACAATCAGACGCTGACAGACATCATGCAGAAAGTCAGGACAGACAAGGAAGACACGGATTTTGAGACTGCTTTGTGTTGGGCTTTGGCAGCGAAAAACTCCATGGTGAACACACATGGTTTCAGCCCATATCAGCTGGTCTTTGGGAAGAATCCAAATTTTCCATCCACACTCACAGATGAACTACCTGCTTTGGAGGGAATCACCAGAAGTAGGACAGTCGGAGAGCATATCGCAAGTTTGCATGCTATAAGGAAAGCTTTCACAGAAGCAGAAAGCTCAGAGAAAATCAGAAGAGCCTTGATGAAACAGGTTCGACCATGGTCAGGTCAGTACCAGATGGGAGACAGAGTGTACTACAAGCGACCTGATGGTCATGAATGGAAAGGACCGGGAACCGTCATTGGACAAGATAGGAGCGTGATCTTTGTGCGTCATGGTGGAACTTTGATTCGTGTTCACCAAAGCAGACTACAAAAGGTCAAAGGTGATCTAGAGCAGGAGAAGATGGCAAGGAAAGACCCTCAACTGGCGAGTGAGGCTGCACATGATTGTCAGCAACATCGAAGTGATGCTGGATCTAAAAATGAAGAAATCTTGCACAGTGAAGAAAATATTCCTGAATCAACGTCAGATCTAGACACTGAATCAGAAATCTTGGAAGAAGATGAAGAACATCATCCACATGACACAGAGATGGCTACTAGAATTGATCCAGCAAGAATTGAACCAGGACAGATCATTGCATGTGATCATGTGGACACTGGAACAAAAATATCAGCAAAGGTGCTGAGCAAAGCTGGAAAAGCAACAGGGAGAAATGAAGAACTGGTACAATATTCAATGTTTGGAACCAGAAGAATATGAGGGTGAAAGAATGTCTGTGGATTTGACAAAAGTCAGTGGACTTGTACTGTCAAGTACAGAACCTACACCAACTACAAATTCAGATGAAACTGTTATGATCATGGATGAAGTTTCTTTTGAAAATGCAAAGAAAGAAGAACTTGAAAGTTGGAAAAAGAATCACGTGTACACTGAAATAGAGGACAATGGACAAAGATGTGTTTCCACCAGATGGATCTGTACACTCAAAGAAACAAAGGACGGAGTAAAAACAAAGGCTAGACTTGTAGCAAGAGGGTTTGAAGAAATTGGAAATGAAGACATGCAGAAGGATTCGCCTACTTGCACAAGTGAATCATTGAAAGTGATCCTCTCTGTCTTTGCACAAAGAAAGTGGACTCCATGCTCTATGGACATCAAAACAGCCTTTCTCCAAGGAAAAGAAATAGAGACATTTTTGTGAGACCACCAAATGAAGCGAAAAGTCACTTCTGACTATACTAAAAAGTCTCCTCGACTACAATATATCGCATCCCTTGATACGACTCGTTAAACAGCGTCCTTCGCCATCACTCGTTGTCAAGCCTACTCCCCCCCACCGTTTCTTCCTCCACTCAATCGTTTCCGGTAATAACTTCCGGCTCGCTATCGAAGCAACACATCTATCAAACTCATCTCTCTTTCTATTATTTTAAACGTCTGAACAACTAATTGTCTAACAAATAACTTATTGTCTAACAAATGACTAATTGTCTAACAAATGACTTATTTTCCAACAAATCGTCTTGCTTTAGTGATGCAAATGAATTCAGCAGACTGGTCAGCTGCTCAAATAGCCAAGTCCAGGACTGGTCAGCTGCCCAAATAGCCAAATCCAGGACTGGTCAGCTGCCCAAATAGCCAAGTCCAGGACTGGTCAGCTGACCAAATAGCCAAGTCCAGGACTGGCTTCCATGCACATTTTTGTTAGTTTGCTCTGAGGCCTGACAGGCATCTTTACCCAGAACACAAAATATTGTATCGGGTCTGTGCTTCCCTGGCTGGGTGCACACACAGGCATCTTTACCCAGAACACAAAATATTGTATCGGTTCTGTGCTTCCCTGGCTGGGTGCACACATGCACGTATGCACACACGCGCGCACTCACACAATCACGATCACACACATGCTTAATTGTTTCAGATTGATCATAATGTGTTTTGTTTTATTACAGATTGATCATAATGTGTTTTATTTCTTTTCTAAATTTTTGTTTCTAATATTGTTCATCATTTCAGAGAACTTTTAGTCATAGCGTTTTGTTAATGTATGTATTGAATATGCTTCAAATTCTTAAAATCCTCCATTTCTTGTTTTCAATCATGTTCCTTAAAGATGACATTGTAACAGTTCTTGTGTAAAAGGGCAGGTTAAGTTACTGACCTGGGAGAGTGAACTGCTTTTCTTCGTGACATGTGGATGGGGAAGTATTTGTCCACAGTGACAAATTTGGAGCATGCATGTTGTTTGCTTGGAAGATGTGTATAGAGTCTTCATTGTTCCATTTATGCTTATTATGTTTGAAGTGGCCATTAGTAAAGCTGTGTAACGTGGCTTGGATTTACCAAACCTAAAAAAGAAGGGGAGGTGGGGGGCATAGATCCTGCGCTGTCCTGACCAAATCAGGTTTCCAAAGTGTCCTGGGGAGCATGAAGTTCACTGGAGACTGTGATGGGGGAGCTGCAGCAGACCAGTGGCACCTTCATGGCCAACTGACAATCCATTGTCAGCACTGTTATGTTTGTGGGTTCTTTGCTCAATTTAACATGTGACACAACCTCACAATTAATGACACGATGACCACTGGTTTGGTTTCAATTATATTAACCGGAATGCCACATTACAATTCATCCGTTGGAGGAAGGAAGTTGAAGTTCTCTAGGCTTTGGTCTAAAGGGGGAAGCTGCTTTCTGGAATCCTGGAGGGAGAGTGACGCGGGAAACCGGACACAGGCATTATATCTTATTAAGTTCTTTCCTAATAAGGCTAGCGTTCTTCCGGTAAGAGTTCTAGAACTTCAGGAACAGGCGCTTGATTTTGTGTTTGCCAAATAATGGGAATAATACATTTATATGTGAACTTAATACATAACACTTCCTTCCCCCTTACAATGAGGTTCAAAATGCCTTCAAACTGAAATGAAACTTCGAACACGATAGATCGAACCGACGATGAATCGAATATTCAGACAGCATTGTCTCACGAAACTGAAACGGTCAATGCTCCCAATTCGACAGCGTAAACCAATTCACAGGTCCAGTCTTCTCGGGGGTCTCCGGTCCCTGGTCGGGTAGCGATGCCCTCGGCTGGTCTGTTCGGGTCCTCCACTTGCTGCGGCTGGTGTTGCAGTTGAACTGGGCAGTGGCTTCTCAGGCATGCCTGGTTCCTTCATCTGCTTGCTGCTTGAATCTTCGGGCACAAGTGGCAATATCTCTGGTTTGGGGCCAAGGGAGCGTGCGGGATTACGCACCTCTGCAGGCAGACTAGGGGGCCTACTGGGATAATTTGGATGGGTCATTGCCACTTGTGTGTTGTCCAAGGCTCCATCCTCCGGATGACCATCATCTGGTGCCGAAATGAGGTGGTCAATATGTACATGGCAGGCTTTATTTGCCAACTGTACTATGTATGCCACTGGACCAAGGCGTTGTACTATCGTGCCTTGGGCCCACTTCTCTGGACCACGAAACTGGCGTACAGCAACACTGTCCCCAGGTTGAAACACACGCAGTGTCTTGGTGCCTCAGTCATTCGCTGCTGTTGTTGCTTCTGCCTGTTCCTCATGGTCGCCTCAGGGTCAGGTTTCAAGATGGTCAGCCGCGTGCGTATCTGTCATCTTAAAAACAGCTGAGCAGGACACGCGCCAGTGGTTGTGTGGGGTGTAGATCTGTACACCATCAAAAAGTTGGCCAGCTGGTGCTCCTTGGTCAGGTGTTGAGTTTCATTCTTCAAACTTCTCTTCAACACTTGAACAAGCCGTTCTGCTGCTCCATTGGTGGCAGGATGGTAGGGAGCTGACCTGGTGTGTCTGATTCCATTGCGCTGCATAAAATCAGTGAAGGTGGTGGAGGTGAACTGTGGTCCATTATCACTCACCACTTCTTCAGGAAGTCCATACGATGAGAACAGCCGTCTCAGGACGTCAATGGTCTTTTCTGTAGTTGTTGACCTCATTCTGACGACTTCTGGCCATTTCGAATGAGCATCAGTAACCACAAGGTAGTTTTCACCTTCATACTCTGCGAAGTCAATGTGAATTCTTTGCCAAGGTTTGGTTGGCCACGACCATGTGTGAAGAGGTGCAGTGGGTGGTGTTTTGCTGACATGTAGACAGTCATGGCACTTCTTCACCCTTCCCTCTATATCTTGGTCAATACCTGGCCACCACACATGACTGCGTGCCAGGGCCTTCATGCGATAAATACCAGGTGTTCCTCATGGAGTTCAGACAGCAGTCTGTCTCTGAGTGGTTCTGGAATGATGACTCTCAAACCCCATAGGAGCACTCCTTCTTCAACACTCAACTCATAGCGTCGGCTGAAGAATGGTCGAAGATGTGGATCAGATGTCTGACTTGGCCATCCATTGAGTGTGAGTGACAATACCTTTGACAAGACTGGATCCTTGCGCGTGAGGTTGGCTATCTGCTGAGCTGTCACTGGTAGCTCATCATGTACAGTGACACGGAAGATTACATCCTCCATGCCTGTCTTGTCAACGTTTTCCAGCGGAAGCCTGGAAAGCATGTCTGCATTGGCATGTTCACCAGTTGATCTGAACTCCAACTCGTAGCTGTATGCAGCCAGTATCAGTGCCCAATGTTGCATGCGTGCAGCTGCCAGGGTTGGCACTCCTTTCTTTGAACCTAGTATGGCAAGCAATGGTTTGTGGTCTGTCACCAGGGTGAACGATCTGCCGTAAAGATATTCATGAAATTTCTTTACTCCAAAAACCAGCGCTAATGCCTCCTTTTCAATTTGTGCATAGTTCTTTTCTGCCTTATTCAGAGTTCTTGAAGCATAGGCAATTGGACACTGGTTTCCATCTGGCATCACATGACTGATGACTGCTCCAAGTCCAAGTGATGATGCATCACATTCCAGGCGGATTGGCAGACTTAATCATAATGCGTCAAGACTTTGGCTGACATCAGTTGATGCTTCACTTTCTCCATTGCCTTCTGGCAGTCAGAAGTCCACAACCATGGTGTCTGATCCTTCAGGAGATCATGTAGTGGGGCTAGTTCTGCAGAGAGATTTGGAAGAAATTTGGCATAGTACTGTACCATACCAAGGAATGAACGTAGCACACTGATGTTGGTTGGTGCAGGTGCATCAGCAATGGCCTTGACCTTCTCTGCCAGTGGCTTTAATCCTTCTTCTGAGATGACATGTCACAGGTATCGTACCTCATTTTTGAGAAACTCACACTTGTCTCTCTGTAGTCTCAATCCAAACTCTTTTAGTCTGTCTAGCACTTGATCCAGCCTGAACAAGTGTTCGTCTTGTGTTGATCCAGTCACCTCAATATCATCTTGGTAGACAACTACTCCCTCTATGCCCTGAACTATCTGTTCCATGTTCTGTTGAAATATGGCAGGGGCAGAAGAAATTCCAAATGGAAGTCTGCAGTACCGATACAGTCCTTTGTGTGTGTTAATAGTGAGCAAAGGCTCAGACTCTTCTTCCACTTGCATCTGATGGTAGGCTTGCTTGAGATCTAGCTTGGAAAAGAATTTTCCTCCAGCCAATGTTGCAAAAAGATCCTCAGGCTTGGGGAGTGGGTACTGATCAACATCCAGCATGGGGTTAATAGTAGACTTGTAGTCTCCACAGATTCTGACCTTGCCATTGTTCTTGGGGACTACAACTATTGGAGATGCCCATGCGCTGTGCGTCACTTTCTTAATGACACCTTCACTCTCCAGTCTAATCAGCTCCTCTTCCACTTTGGGGCGAAGGGCATAGGGGACTGGCCTTGACTTGCAGAATTTGGGTCTGCTCTGCCCATCTTTAAGCAGCAGGGTGGCTTTGATTTTCTTCATAGTGCCTAACTCATTTCTGAAGACTTCTTCAAGCTTCATGAGCACTTCATCCAATGTCGATGAAGACAGCATTTTGACTTGACAAATGGCTTGCCAGTCCAGTTTGACTGCTGATAGCCAGTCACGTCCTATTATTGAAGGTTGTCCAGTAACGTCAGCAATCAGAAGTTCCAGACCTGCCTTCTGCTGGTTATGTTCAGCAACTACATCAATGGCACCATGCAAGGGTAGTGTTGCACCTGAGTAGGTTGTCAGTCTTACTGACGTCTTCTTCAGACACTTATGACTGAATTTTTCTTTGAAAGTATCTCTCCCAATGATACTCTTGGCAGAACCAGTATCAATTTCAAAATTCAGATTCTGATTGTCCACTGTCATGTTGACTGTCCAAGGTTTTTTTCCTTCCTGACAATGATGAAATATCCCCAAATGACAGTCTTCTCCGTTTTCATTTTCCTCTCTGTCCTTCTCATGTTCCCGTTCAACATCCAAAAAATGGTTTGGATTTCTAGCAGTACTTCTGCACATTTTGCGCAGATGACCCTTTTTATTGCAGGCATGGCACTCATAAGCTTTGAACTTGCATGTTGATGCGTTGTGTTGTTGACCACATCGGTAACAACTTCGAGCGCCTGTGGTTGTTCCACTCCTGTTTCTGCAGGTTGGCGTTGACCTTGAGCCACTGTGCAGGTTTGCATTTGACGGTGCGCGAAGCTGCTTAAGTTTACCTCCGCGCCTGCTATTGCTGCTGCCCGCCGTGTGTGAGCGCCCAAGTCTATGCATGCTGCCCAGTGATTCGTGCATGCCAGTGCCACAGACAAGAATTCACGCGCAACTGCCTCACGCGCTTGAGCCAACTCAACCGCTTTCGTTAATGCGAGACTTTGCTCCCCTCTGAGTTTCTTCTGAGTTTCGACATCTTTCAACCCAATGACAAAAATGTCTCTCAAGGCATCATTTAAAAATCCCCCAAAATCACAATCAGAGGCTATCTGCCTCAACGCTGCAACAAAATCACTGACAGTTTCATTGTCTCTTTGCCGTCTGGAGTAAAACTTAGCTCTTCTGGCTACCAAAGATTCACGTGGCTGCACATGATCTTTCAATACGGTTTTTAAATCAGCTAGTGTCTTTTGTGTTGGTGGTGTTGGGGCAAGGAGTGATTTCAACAATTTGTATGTTTTCTGACCTGCTACACTAATAAATGCATCCACTTGTTCTGCTTCTCTAACTTGGTTTGCTCTGAAAAATGATTCTAAACGTTCGAAATATGTGTCAACGTCACAAGATGCCACATAAAACTCCTCCAACTTTCCAAAGTGCGACATTGTTATCAGTTCAGCGAATCAGCACTTGCGTGTTCTAACTGTAACCGTCACCAAAAAAAAATATTACAAAGGCAGAATAAAATGGTTTGATCTGACCTGATTCTGTAGACCGTCACTCCGACACCGTAGTTGATGAGCCACAGTCAAAGAAGGCGCACACAGGGAACACAATTTATGTTGTATACAGTTCTGATCTATGTCGACCTAAACTTGGGGGAACAATCCTTACGACTCTTTTTTTTTTTTTTTTTTTGGAAAAGCAGAGACTTCACTGCACTCGCATCTCTTTCTTGTTGCTAGACGAAACTCTGTTTTTCATTCTGCACAGAACCGTGGATCCCATCCTCATCGCCAGTTGTTATGTTTGTGGGTTCTTTGCTCAATTTAACATGTGACACAACCTCACAATTAATGACACGATGACCACTGGTTTGGTTTCAATTATATTAACCGGAATGCCACATTACAATTCATCCGTTGGAGGAAGGAAGTTGAAGTTCTCTAGGCTTTGGTCTAAAGGGGGGAAGCTGCTTTCTGGAATCCTGGAGGGAGAGTGACGCGGGAAACCGGACACAGGCATTATATCTTATTAAGTTCTTTCCTAATAAGGCTAGCGTTCTTCGGTAAGAGTTCTAGAACTTCAGGAACAGGCGCTTGATTTTGTGTTTGCCAAATAATGGGAATAATACATTTATATGTGAACTTAATACATAACAAGCACCTCAGCAGATTCTTGGAGCATGCCTACAGATGGAGGGGTCAGTTTTGTTGGAGCATGCCTATAGACAGGGGGGTGAATTTTGTTGGAGCATGCCTACAGACAGAGGGGTGAATTTTGTTGGAGCATGCCTACAGATTGGGGTGAATTTTGTCAGAGCATGCCTTACAGATGGAGGGGTAAGTTTTGTTGGAGCATGCCTACAGAGGGTGAATTTTGTCGGAGCATGCCTACAGACAGAGGGGTGAATTTTGTTGGAGCATGCCTACAGATAGAGGGGATCAGTTTTTTGGAGCATGCCTACAGATAGAGGGATCAGTTTTCTTGGAGCATGCCTACAGATGGAGCGATCAGTTTTCTTGGAGCATGCCTACAGATGGAGCGATCAGTTTTTTGGAGCATGCCTACAGATGGAGTGATCAGTTTTCTTGGAGCATGCCTACAGACAGAGGGGTGAATTTTGTTGGAGCATGCCTACAGATAGAGGGATCAGTTTTCTTGGAGCATGCCTACAGATGGAGCGATCAGTTTTCTTGGAGCATGCCTACAGATGGAGTGATCAGTTTTCTTGGAGCATGCCTATAGACAGAGGGGTGAGTTTCTGCTCAGTTTAGCCTCATTAATTTCGCCACCGCCAAGTTAAGTTTGCTCAGTGGGAAAAGGTCTGGGGATGGCACAAAGTTACTTCCCTTTGTGTATGATTGCACCTGTGTTGGTGGCCTGAACCATGTTTGTCCACAAGTCAGATTTTGGGTTGTGGTTCTTGCTTGGTTCGTAATTAATGGGCTTGAGCTCATGTCACATTGCTGTATGTTTATGACTTTTCAAATCAGGCGACAACATGCTGAATGTCCTGATGCAGCTGGATTGCCAAGGCATTCCAGGCAGTGTTTTGTTCATTTTGCTGATCACCGCTCTTGTTGCATGTTGTGTTGTTGATGGGATATCATTGTGTTATGGTGATGTCATTACATTTACAGGATTTCTGTATTTTCATCATTTGAAGCTTAGCAACATTATTATTACCATTGTAAAACTAAAGTAAAAGAAAACTGAAGTGGCTGAATGTATTTGTATTATCATTGAATATTTTACACTGCTATTGAATGATTTTTTTGTTGTTTGTTTAATCCATTGCACACTCTTCTGTATTTGCTTAACCGTGTTTGTATTGTATCAGGCTTTAAGGATATCAGTAGATTAGTTGTTATGTCAATAATTCAAGATATTTAATATGTAAATGAATGTTAGTTGCTTTTTACACAGTGGGACTTCTTTTCACAGAGCTGTAAAGAGGTATATAATATGGAGATAGCTGTTTGTTGGTTTTTGCTGGACAGTTCGTTTCTCAGAGTTGTCAGTGTAAGATATATGATATGGAAAAGTTGCTTCTTGTTGTTGTTGTTGTTGTTTGTGTGATTGTTTGTTTGTTTGTACAAAATGAATTGCAAAGTCGGTAAGCAGAGACAGCGCTGTGTGGTTGGCTGGGCTGCAGTACTGATGATAAAACTGGAAGTAAACTGCAGCAGGGCCTGAATATTCATCAAAACCAAAAAACAACTTAGTTCGGGAATGTTGCTAACTGAGGTGTCATTTTACAATGGGTCAGGCATCAGGAACACAGGAGACCAGGTTCAGTTAGAATGGTGGTAAGTGACGGGACAGTGTGTTTCCAGCTTTCCATTTTGTATGTTGTGCCTGCTTTTGTGGCGTGGTCCGTGGTTATCCTCACCTGCACATTTTGGAG
>JAMYXO010004594.1:10000-17153 GCA_033310375.1 Conus canariensis | reverse complement strand
TATTCCCCGCTCCACTCGCCTTGAGCAGACTGGCCTGTGAACTCCTTCCCTGACACAGCGGATCGCGTTCTTGGGGTTTTTCGGATCTCCACTTCCTCTTACCAACTGTCCCAGCATTGCACGTGCACATGCAGATCGCCTGGGGCTGCCTTTACCGCGTCCTCACTGAGTTCCGCGATTCGCAGCGCCCGGTAGCTGGAGCGCGTGACGTGTCTGTTCTACGTGGAAGGACGTTCCGCTGTCCCGGTGTGCGTCACAGGGGAATGTCCTGATCCTGGGCTGTGCCCGTGTTGTGCCCATGATCCCAACGTGGCTGGTGCTCCTGTCTGATCGTGTAGCTGGACTGTGACGTAATGCCTGACCCTGCCCTCCTCTCCCGGGTGTCTAAGCTTTCGTGATTGACGTCCAGTGAAGTCCTGACTCATCTTCAGATCGTCTTCTGGCATTTTTGTTTTTACTCTGGCTTCATGTTCTTTCATCGGTCGCATGCTAAGGTAGGGTAAGGTAATGTTGCTTATAGCCCAGCCGACCGCGAAGGGCCAAATCAGGGCTGTCACCATGTTGATGTCAACTCACAAGTTATTACACACACACACACACACACACACACACACACACACACACACACACACACAGAGAGAGAGAGAGAGAGAGAGAGAGAGAGAGAGAGAGAGAACAAGAACAAGAACAAGAACAAGAACAACAATTTTATTCTCTAGGCCACTAGCCCATAGAAATAGGGTCAAAATATACAGAATGTTATGCACGCGGAATAAAGCAATTGTTACAATAAATAATAATATCTGAAAATTACAACATAATGGACTTAAATCTTTCATCAATTTCTCCTTCAACTGGTTACACTATTCCTTTGACGGAGAGCATGAAAAATATACATGGCAAGTTTTCTTATCGCATCTACTGACCCCTTGTAAAGTGTATCGGTATACGGTTCTTTAATACCTTCCAGATATCTGTTTCTTATTGCATCATATCTAGGACAGTAATGTACAAAATGATTTTCATCTTCAATTACTTTACATGTTGAACAAGCAAAGTTTAGGTTTTCACTAAATATTCTCCTAAATGAAGAACCATTTATTGGTAGTACCCCCAGTCTTAATTTCACAAGTCCGTCACGGAAGCATCTGATATCTAAAAACTGGAAATAAGGTTCGCTTTCTAGGGTTGTTTTAAAAAGCCGATAATTTCTGTATATATCTTTATTCATAATAGATTCCTCCCATTCTTGTAAATAATTATCTTTCAGTCTTTGTTTGAATAAAGAGAGAAAAGTCTTTTCACATCCTACACCTTGATTTATCCATGCATGCCCAAACCCCATTCTGAACATAATGTTTCTGATCTGACTTGCCCAACAAACTTTGCCCCTTTCATCTAATTTCCAAAGCATTGCATATGCCATCCTTGGGATTCTAGTCGTGTCCATCTTTAGAATTCTAAGCCAATATTTAATACATCTAAAATAACTATTCACATATAATGGGTGCCTTCCTGTTTCCCCAAGAACAAACTTATTTGGTACTTTTAATGGGACTCGTAAAAATCGTTTACATGCATAACTGTGAACCTTTTCAATGTTGTCTAATCTATTCATACCCCACATTTCAGCTGCATACAGTAATATAGGTTGTACTTGAGTGTCAAATATTTTGAAAAAACAAGATTTTGAAATATCATGCAATCTGCCAATATGTTTCACACATTCAATGCAAGCTCTTCTGCCCTTCACCGCCAGAGCATCAACACACTTTAGTATACTCATTTTGGTTGTAAACACAAAACCAAGATAGTTATATTCATTTACTACTTCTAAAGAATCTCCATTTATATTCCATTTGTCGTTTTTGCCTAGAAACCCTCCTTTTCGAAATGCCATAACCTTTGTTTTGTCTTTGTTAATATTCAGAAATAGCTTTTTGCAAGATTCGTTCAGTACATCAATTTGATTCTGTAGACCTTTAGCGGTGTCGGACAGCAGGACTATATCATCAGCAAACAAAAGCATACATAGCTCAACATAACCTGGTAACAACTGGATACCATGTATTCCATTTTCTTCCACTGCCATAGCAATTTCATTTATAAAAATCGAAAAAAGTTCTGGGCTCAGGATGCAGCCTTGTCTCACCCCAACAGGACAATCGAAAAAATCAGTCACACGATCCTCTATTCTGACGCATGAAAGAGCTGATTTATAAATAGCCCTTATTGCCTTAATAAATTTACCATGAATTCCTGTTTTTATCAGAATCTCAAATAATCATCCATGTTGAACCGAATCAAACGCTTTTCTCAGGTCCACAAAACATGCAAAAAGCTTTCCTCCTTTCTTTGAAAAACATTTCTGAATGATTGCATTCAAGGTAAAAATGTGGTCAAATGTAGAATACCCCTTTCTGAAACCTGCTTGGGACTCTGTTAGCTTCTTATTTGTTTCAATAAAGTTCACTAATCTCTTGTTGAGAATATTAGTATAGCATTTACTCATTAAACTCAGTAATGATACACCTCTGTAATTATCTGTCACTGTTTTATCACCTTTCTTAAAAATTGGTACTATAATGGATTTTGTCCATTCCTCAGGATACTGACCTTTCTCGAAAAGATTGTTAAATAATTTTGTCATGAATTTGACTGATTGCTCACTACATAGTTTTTAGCATTTCTGGAGTAATTCCATCAATACCGCATGCTTTTCCATTTTTCAGTTTATGAACTGCCTCATAAACTTCTCTTTCATAAATAGGTGAGTTTAAATCACTGCATTTTGATTCATAACTTTCAAGGCTAAAATCAAATGTTTTTATTTCTGGAACATTGAATAGGCTTTTAAAGTAGTGAAGCCATTGCTGGTCAGAAATTTCAGGACAAATGCGAGCCCTTTTCTTACCAGACATGAATTTAACTTCTTTCCAAAATGATTTACTGTCTTTACCAAAACTTGCAAGTTTTCTAGCTTTTTCACGTTTAAAGCTGCTCTTTTTTCTTTTTATCATTGTTTTGTACTCCTTCCTATCCTGAACAAATTGCCTCCTTTCCTCTGATTGTTGTGTATTTGACACAGTATATGTTAATTGCCTTGCTTTGTTTGATTTCCTCAGTATCAACAACGAATTCCTTGCTTTTACCTTAAACTGTCTACATTCAGCATCAAACCACTGTGGAGGTTTTATCTCTTTATCAATACAGACACATTTTTTCATGCAGTTACTACTTAGTACCAAAGTTATAGAAAACAAGGTTACAGCTTGATTTACATCATTATCAATATGTGCTAGAGCTTGTAAGTACATATCTTGCATTTCCTTTGTGTTGACATTTTCAATGAACTGTTGCTCTCATGACTTATCCCAACATTGCTTTTCCATCCACTTTTTTGCTTTCTTACCTTGGCTGTCCATGTTTGCCTGAGAATTCAGGGTGGTTAACAGTTTGATACAAACAGGTAAATGTGATGAATCAATGGAGGACAGAATATTTAAAGAACTAATATAATTCTGTAAACATAAACCACTAGAAGTTATAAAGCAATCAATTGTGCTCCCCCCATTGCTCGATACAAAAGTGAGTGATTCATCAAAATCATAATTACTTAGACCATTGAGAATGATACATTCAAACGTTGTGCATAAATTCAATAAATCTCGCCCAAAACCTGTTATTTCTTTATCCTCAGAATGCC
This sequence comes from Conus canariensis, assembly GCA_033310375.1. Classification (NCBI taxonomy): domain Eukaryota; kingdom Metazoa; phylum Mollusca; class Gastropoda; order Neogastropoda; family Conidae; genus Conus; species Conus canariensis. The sequence continues at coordinate 13,447 of JAMYXO010004594.1, read as the reverse complement.
GAGTAATCATCTGATCTGTATCTTCTTTATCCGTTTTCCACACATTGTCCGTAAACAGTTCATTCTGTAGTTGATGCATTCATACATCCTGTCCTTGCATTCAGGTCACCACATATTATAATATAGAAATCCTCGTAACGTTCATACAAGTCCATCAAACATTGTTCAATGATTTCAATCCCATACCCATGCTCTGTCTGTGTCCAGTATCTGCTATCATATGGATGAATATACGTACAAATAAGAAAAATTGGCTTTTTCTGTTTCTAATAACTTTCGATCAAGTTGCAAAATAATAACTTGGTCCAAATGTGTATCAATGCTCTTAACAAATTGTGACAACCACTTATGCACAAACACACACACTCCACCTGAACTACGCCCTTGATTTGACAATTTAACAGCTTTTGACGCAATTACATTATAATCAATAAAAGGCAAAAATAAAATCGTATCCACGTATATGAATGTTTCATTCAATGAAAAGATATCAAAAGACAAAAGAGTTGACACAACGTCTGGTATATCCAGTTTTTGCAGCAAACCTTCGCAATTCCACGTACATATATTGATATAGTTATGGCTTCGGCCTCCCCGTCATTTAGTGTTTCCATCTCCCCCTCTTCCACCCCCGCCAGTTTCCCTTCCCCCACCATCATTTGTCTCCTCCATGATACCTTCTGTCTGTCTGCTCCCATCTCTCCATCCACTGAGAGAGAGAGAAGGAGAGAGAGAGAGAGAGAGAGAGAGAGAGAGAGAGAGAGAGAGAGAGAGAGAGAGAGAGACGCAAGCCTTGAAAATACACCTTCTAAAAACACACTGGAAACTTCGTCAAAAATCTTTCTTTCACATATGTCGCATGACGTCACCCAGTTTTGGGAATCTGGTAGTAATATTGGCAGGGTGGAGGTAGGGGAGCTTGGTCTGCCAAGACTGTGGGCTCTTTTGATCACGTCATTATTCCATTAAAAAAAAATCAAGATTTTAATTTCATATGGGGCAGAATTTTAATCACTGAAACTCACGTTTCAGCATTGCTGTTAGATGCAGGAATTCCACGAAGCTTCGGATTTTTACGATTAGAAAACCCTGCAAAGCAATTAATCTTCTGTTGCATGCTCACAATAGTTTTTTTTTCGTTCATGTCATCCTGGTTTTTTAACAGCCTGGCCTATTACTGAGTTATTTTCGTTGTCTAACTCTCTCACCAGATTTACGTTCCCACACAGACTAGAAATCTTATCTTCCATTGTCCGGATGGAACTAACCTGACTTCACATTTAGGAGAATTTCGTTAATTATTCTCTTCAGATGTCTTTTCAATGGAAAATACAGTTTTTTTTTCCTCTCAGGCGTACTTTCATGCCTAATCTTTGGACTTCTTATAGTGGTCATTAGGCTGGGATTCAGTTCCACGCAGCCACTCAGTAGTATTAAGCCACAACCATCAGCACACAGTTCGCCGATACAACAACAGCACTGCGGCCAGGCGTGACACAATAGGCGTGCAGTCTTGCGTGACGTCACACGACGCGTCCAATAACACTACGTCATTCCTTGTTATCGCTGAACAGGTCGAGTTTTCTAAGGCATGGATCACGTTAACGAACTCGGAAAACGCGACTTCCAAATTCGGGTTTCATTTCATGGATGAAAGCCACGAAACTAGCGAAAAGTTTTGCACAGCACAACAGTTTCATTGACTGTTCGACTGTTGTGACGCCCGCGGTGTTGTATGAGATTTCCCTCGGCCAACGGTGCACAGTTGAAAATGCTGATACAGGGCTCTCCGGGCCTCAATACCAAACATTCTGCGTTATAGGAAGGCAGCTGTCCGCTCGTGCGGCAATGCTTCGGTTACAACTGTGTTGAATCCAAAGTTCGTGTGCCAGGAAACTTGAAAAAAAAGGAGGAAGCTTAACAACACCACACTGCCTTTGCCGCCATCCTCCCTGCACCACCACCCCTCCCCCTCCTCCTCCTCCGTCAGAGAAGTACCGTTCATGAATGACAGAGAGAGAGAGAGAGAGAGAGAGAGAGAGAGAGCGAGAGAGAGAGAGAGAAAAGATCGACAAACGGGAATGAGAGAACGGTGGTGGCGCAGAGAGAGAGAGAGAGAGAGAGGAGAGAGAGAGAGAGAGAGAGAGAGAGAGAGAGAGAGACAGACAGACAGACAGACAGACAGACAGAGACAGAGACAGACAGACAGACGGAAAGAGAGAGAGAGAGAGAGAGAGAGAGAGAGAGAGAGAGAGAGACTGACCTGTAAATCGCACTTTGAGGAGATACTCTTTCAGCAGATCCCCGTTGATTTTGGTCATGGCTGGGCAAAGTCCTGGCTTCCCTCCACACAGCTTGCGGTGCATGTCCTAACGTACACACACACACACACACACACACACACACACACACACACACACACACACACACAAACATACATACACACACACACACACACACACACACACACATACACACACACACACACACACACACACACACACACACACACACACACACACACAGGTGCAGGAGCGTAAAATTTACATAATGACACTCAGACATGCAAGTTGTTTAGGCAGAGAGATAGACAGGCAGACAGACAGACAGATATGTAGGTAGATGGCTAGATGGGTGGATGGATGGCTAGATAGATAGATGGATAGATAGATAGATAGATAGATAGATAGATAGATAGATAGATAGATAGATAGATAGATAGACAGGCAGACAGATAAACAGACAGACAGATATTCAGCAGACAGACAGATCGATTAATCGATCGATAGATAGACTGACCGACTTATCGAATATACCGTTGGCAAGGGCAAGAACACACACATTTACGCACACGCACGCACACACACACACACACACACACACACACACACACACACACACACACACACACACACACACACACGATACTGATGGACGGAGAAAATAGAAGACACCCCTACAGAGATACTAAAGGTTACCTTACAGGCGTAGTCAAAGGACTACACACACACACACACACACACACACACACACACACACACACACACACACACACACACACACACACGATACTGATGGACATAGAAAAATATAGAAGACACCCGGACAGAGATATCCAGGGGTACCTTAAAGGCGTAGGCAAAGGCCAGGAGACACACACACACACGATACTGATGGACATAGAGAATGAAAGACACCCAGACAGAGATATCCAGGGGTACCTTAAAGGCGTAGGCAAAGGCCAGGACACACACACACACACACACACACACACACACACACACACACACACCCCACACACACACACACGATACTGATGGACACAGACCATGAAAGACACCCAGACAGAGATGTCCAGGGGTACCTTAAAGGCGTAGGCAAAGGCCAAGACAGCGTCACTGACGAACTGCAGCTGGGCCTCCATCTCAAAGCCATTCTCCTCCGTGA
>JAMYXO010004594.1:0-5000 GCA_033310375.1 Conus canariensis | reverse complement strand
GTGGTGTGTGTGTGTGTGCGTGTGCATGTATGTTTTGTGTGGTGTGTGTGTGTGTTGTGTGTGTGTGTGTGGGTTTTGTGTGTTGTGCTTTGTGTGTGTGCACACGCGCGCACATGTGTGTATGTGAGTGTGAGTGTGTGAGTGTGTGAGTGTGAGTGTGAGTGTGTGTGTGTTTTGTGTGTGTGTGGCCGCCGCGCGTGTGTGTTCGCGCATGTTGTTGTGTGTGTGTGTTTTGTGGGCCGCCGCGCGCGCGCGTGTGTGGGTGTGTGTGTCTTGTGAATAGAAATACTACCACTATAATGATCACTTTACTAATCCCTTCTATTATATATTATATATTGTAAAAATATTTTTTTTTTAATTATAAATCCCCCCCCCCCCCTCCCACCCAGCAATATTATCAACCCCCACCAAAAAACCACAACCGTCCCCAAATAATCAACACCACCCCATAAACTGACACACAACCCCATCATTTCACTTCCCCCCCTCCCCCAACGCACCCCCCCCCCCCCCCCTCCTCCCTTTTCCTCCCCCATATCCCTTCTTCGTTTCCGCTGGCGGCCCTTCTTCCCCCTACCCTGGACAACGATAAGTCACTCTTTCGTTCTTTGTTTTACGTCCTAAATGTGATTTTTTTTTTTTTTTTTTTTGCCCTGAAGAAGACCCAAGAGTCGAAATTGCATCGTGTCTTGTCCTTGCTTTGTTTGTCATTGTCTTGGCGGTAACTAACCCCCTTCTTTCTAAATTTTGCTTCGTTCTCCGCCGTCATCACTCCATTTTGAAACATCGCTTTATTCATGTTCAGACGTATTGTGTGCAAAAAGAAGATGTTACAAAAAATATTTATAAAAATGAATTATTACGCTTCATTTACAGAAAATGCTATCGATTATACTTGATTTGATCGGCAGGTGAATTAAACAGGGCCATGGAAAAGGCATCCTGCCGCTCTTCACGGACGCAGACAGAGAGAGAGAGAGAGAGAAGAGAGAGGAGAGAGAGAGAGAGAGAGGGAGGGAGGGAGGGGGAGAGGACACAGACAGAGAGAAGGAAAACAAGGGACAGATAGTATGGAGACGTGGGGAAAACAGAGAGAGGTGAGAGTGACAGAGGGGGGGGAGAGGCAGAGAAGGGGAGAGAGAGGGGGGAGAGAGAGAGGGAGAGAGGAGAGGGGGGGGAGGGGAGAGGACACAGACAAAAGAAGAGACAGAGGGAAGGGTAGTAGAGAGCGTGAGGAAAACAGAGAGAGTGAGAGAGACAGAGGGGAGGGAAAGGCGTAGAGACAGACAGACAGAGAAGAGAGAGAAGATGAGAGGGGAGAGAGAGAGAAGACACAGACAAACAAAACACATACTCCCACACACACACAACGCACACACCACAAAAGGGGGAAAAGACAGACACCCAAAGGGGGGGCCTTGGAAACAAATTTTGAGCCCTTTTTTTTCATCTGCATGCGCTAATGAAGGCAACTTTTAAATTTTTTTTTTTTTAAAATAGAATCACTGCCAAAAGTGATCCAAAGTCGAGCAGCGGGGACCCGGGCCCCCCGGAATTTTTTAAAAACCCAAACGGGGGAATTCAAATCTTCAGGCAGGCAAGGAAGGAAGCAATTAGTTTCCGGTCACTTTAAAGTGCCAAAAAGGGAAAAAATATTAAGGGTTTTTTTTTTCTTCTCTTTTTTCCCCCATCTTTTTTGTCAGTTGTTGTTTTTTTTTTTTTCCAAAAAAATTTCTGTTTTTTTTTTTTTACTTTTTTTTCCCCGTCCCTGTTTGGGGTCAGTTTACACACACAAAACACCCCACAACCACACACAAACACATATATATATTTTATATATAAAAATTTTAAAAAATAAAAATTTTAAACCCTTCCTGTCGCGAGATATCGTTTTTCGGGGGGGCAGATTTCTTTTACATGCGGAGGGGAAAAAAGGTGAGATCACTCACGAATAGCTTGATCTTGGTCGGGGGTCGCACACTGATGGGTTGTCCCGGTGCAATTTTGGCCCCATACCAAAAACAAGACGTTCTTCCAGTTCAAAACAGGAGTTTGGTTTTCATCTGTGGTAAGCTCTCACATAACCACACACTCTACTGAAGGGAATAAGCCGGGCATACGGGAAACTCAATGGGAAAAGGGCATGCAGGGAACCAAGCGCACGCGCGCGCCCCACACAACACACACACACACCACACATACACCCCAAACGCTCGCGCGCACGCGCGAACAACACACACACACACCCCAAAACCCCACACCACCACACCACAAAAAACGCCCCGGGGTGCACGCACACACACACCCCAAAACACACCCACACACACACCCCAAAACACAACCACAAAAACAAAACACACAAATCTATCTATGGGATCTGTCTGTTTCCCCCTCTGTCTTTTCCCATCTTTTTTGGGAAAAGGAATTTTTGGGGGGGGGGGGGGGTTTTTTAAATTTTGATGCTAAAAGAGGAATTAAAGGGGGAAAGAAAAAAGAGAAACCCAAACAATTGCTTCGCGATGAAATGATAACCCGGGGGAAATATTGATCGAGGAAAAATCGGGAATGGGGGGAATAAAAAATAATAATGAGGGAGGGGGCCCGTTATAGTGATAATTTTAAAACCCCTTTTTTCCCACCCAGTGCGAAAGGACTATCAACACGTGTCTCAAAAACAAAACCCATTTGGGTCCTGTCCATTTCCCTTGATGTCTCAAAAAACAAAACCCCTTGTGTCGCTGCCCTTTTGCTTGAGTTTAAAAGAAATCATAGGGTAAAAAAAAAAACCCCCCCCTTAAAGGTTTAAAACAAAACCCCAAAAATTTTTTTTTGGGTTTTTAAAAAAAAACCCCCCCCCCCCTTTTTTCCCCCCCAAAAAAAAAAAAATTTTTACTTTAAAAAACCCCCCCCCCAAAAAAATTCCCCCCCTTTCCCCCCCCCCCCAACCTTCCTTTCCAACCCCCCTTTAAACCCCCAAATTTAAAAAAAATTTTTTTTTTTTCCCCTTTTTTTTCAACCCCCCCCCCCCCCCAAACCCCTTTTTTCCCCCCCCCAAAAACCCCCCCCCCCCCTTTTTCCCCAAAAACCCCCCCCCCCCCCCCCCCCCAAAAAAAAAATTTTAAATTTTCCCTTTTTTTCCCCCAATTTAAAAAAATTTTAAAAAAATTTTTTAAAAAAAACCCAAAATTTGCCCAAAAAAATTTCCCCAAAAAAAACCCCAAAAAAAAAAAACCCCCCCCCTTCCCCTTTCCCCCAAAAATTTGGGGGGGAAAAAAAAATTTTCAAAAAACCCCCCCCCCCCCCCCCTTTTGGGGGGGGGGTTTTTTTGGGGGGGGGGAAAAAAAAAACCCCCCCCCCAAAAAAAAAAAAAAAAGCCCCCCCAAAAAAAGGGACCGGGCCCTTTTTGGGGGGGGGAAAAAAACAAAAAAAACCCCCCAAAAAAAAAAAAAAAAAAAAAAAAAAACCCCCCAAAAAAAGCCGGAAAAAATTAAAAAAATTCCCCCCCGACCCCCAAAAACAAAAAAACCCCAAAAAAAAAAAAAACCCGGGGCAAAAAACCCCCCCCAAAACCCCCCAAAAAAAAAAAAAAAAAAAGGGAAAAAAAAAAAGGGGGGAGGTTAAAATTTTTAAAAAACCCCAAAAACCCCCAAAAGGGGGAAAAAAGGGGGGAAAATTTTTTGGGCCCCTTTAAAAAAAAAGAAAAGGGGGAAAATTTTTTTTCCCCCAAAACAGGGGAAAAAAGGGGGAAAAGAAAAAAGGGGGGAAAGGGGGAAAAAAAGGGGGAAAATTTTTTTTTTCCCCCCCTCTTGGGAGAAAATTTTCCCCTTTTTTTAAAAAAGGGGGAAAATTTTTTTTTTAAAAAGGGGGGCCCCCTTTAAAAAAAAAATTTTTTCATTTTAGGGGCAAGGGGCGGGGGGTTTTTTTTTTTTTTTTAAAAGGGGGGGGCCCCCCCCGGGGCCCCAAAATTTTTTTTTTTTCCGGGGGGGGGTTTTTTTTCCCCCCTTTTTTTTTGGGGGGGGGGACCCCCGGGGGGGTTTAAATTTAACCCCCCAAATTTGGGGGGGGGAAAAAACCCAAAAAAAAAGGGGGGGGGGGGGGGGGGGGGGGGGGGGGTTGGGGGGTTTTTGGGGGGGGGGGGGGGGGGGGGGGGGGGGGGGGGGGGGGGGGGGGGGGAAAAAGGGGGGGGGGGGGGGGGGGGGGGGGGGGGGGGGGGGGGGGGGGGGGGGGTTTTTGGGGGGGGGGGGGGGGGGGGGGGGGGGGGGGGGGGGGGGGGGGGGGAAAGGGGGGGGGGGAAAAGGGGGGGGGGGGGGGGGGGGGGGGGGGGGGGGGGGGGGGGGGGGGGGGGGGGGGTGGGGGGGGGGGGGGGGAAAAAAAAAGGGGGGGGGGGGGGGGGGGGGGGGGGGGGGGGGGGGGGGGGGGGGGGGGGGGGGGGGGGGGGGGGGGGGGGGGGGGGGGGGGGGGGGGGGGGGGGGGGGGGTTTTTTTGGGGGGGGGGGGGGGGGGGGGGGGGGGGGGGGGGGGGGGGGGGGGGGGGGGGGGGGGGGGGGGGGGGGGGGGGGGGGGGGGGGGGGGGGGGGGGGGGGGGGGGGGGGGGGGGGGGGGGGGGGGGGGGGGGGGGGGGGGGGGGGGGGGGGGGGGGGGGGGGGGGGGGGGGGGGGGGGGGGGGGGGGGGGTGGGGGGGGGGGGGGAAAAGGGGGGGAAAAAACCCCAAAAAGGTTTTTTTGGAAACCCCCTTTTTAAAAAGGCCCCAAACCCCTTTTTTCCCTAAGGCCCAAAAAACCCTTTTTGGGGTTTTTTTCCCCCCCCCCCCAAAAAAAAAAATTCCCCAAAAAAAAATTTTAAAAAAAAACCTTTTCCCCCAAAAAAAAATTTTTTCCCCCCCCAAAAAAAAAAAAACACCCCCCCAAAAAAAAAAAAACCCCCCCCCTTCCCCCCCCCCAAAAAGGGGCCCCTTGGGGGAAAAAAAAAAAAAAACCCCCCCCCTTTTTTTCCCCCCCC
>JAMYXO010004593.1:7500-17156 GCA_033310375.1 Conus canariensis | reverse complement strand
TGACGATAGAAATGATTTCTCGTTCTTCATTTTCGTTATTATCCTGAGTGTTGATTATCGTGTCTGAAGAAGATCTCAGAGGTCAAAAAGCGTAGTGTTTTGTCTTGTGATTCGTTTGTTCATGTTTGGCGGATCTATTACTTAAACATTTTAAGATTTTTTTAACGAAATCCTGTTGAGCAACCGGCTCAAGACCTGAGAGACGGGCATCAAGAGGACAAGCCATGCCAAGGACATCGGGAGCATCTGGATGCAGACAGGGTGTGGCTGGAGAACGCGTGTTGACGACCTACGTCCCAACGGCACAGAGGGGATGAGGTGTGATGAAGGCGACGCCGGCTGTCCGCTTAGATTGTAACGTTCGTGTGTGTGTGTGTGTGTGTGTGTGTGTGTGTGTGTGTGTGTGTGTGTGTGGTGTGTGTGTGTGTTTCATGTGTATGTGTGTGTGAGTGTGTGTGTGAGTGTGTGTGTTTGTGTATGTGTGTGTGTGTGTGTGTGTGTGTGTGTGTGTGTGTGTGTGTGTGTGTGTGCCTGACTGCCAGCCTGCCTGCCTGCCTGCCTGCGTGTGTGTGTGTGTGCATGCGTGCGTGTGTGTGTGTGTGTGTGTGTGTGTGTGTGTGTGTGTGTGTGTGTGTGTGTTTTATGTGTGTGTGTGTGTGTGTGTGTGAGAGAGAGAGAGAGAGAGAGAGAGAGAGAGAGAGAGAGAGAGAGAGTTAAGAACTTAATCAAAGAGCAGGTAGAAGGTGGGTTGTTTCTGCCTGCCTGCGTGTGTGTGTGTGCATGCGTGCGTGCGTGCGTGTGTGTGTGTGTGTGTGTGTGTGTGTGTGTGTGTGTGTGTGTTTCATGTGTATGTGTGTGTGAGTGTGTGTGTGAGTGTGTGTGTGCCAGCCTGCCTGCCTGCCTGCCTGCGTGTGTGTGTGTGTGCATGCGTGCGTGCGTGTGTGTGTGTGTGTGTGTGTGTGTGTGTGTGTGTGTGTGTGTGTGTGTGTGTGTGTGTGTTTTATGTGTGTGTGTTCGTGTGTGTGTGTGTGTGCATGCGTGCGTGCGTGCGTGTGTGTGTGTGCATGCGTGCGTGCGTGTGTGTAGGTGGACTGCTTCAAACCTCAGTCTTCTACAACACACACACACACGCACGCACGCATGCACACACACACTCACAGCATCACCCCTCCCCCAACACCAGAAACTCATCTCAACCACAGTTAAACAAGAAATCCAACATAACAACTTACCGAAGACAGCCAAACTCCTCATAATGACAGACACCAAACAACCCACCTTCTACCTGCTCTTTGATTAAGTTCTTAACTCTCTCTCTCTCTCTCTCTCTCTCTCTCTCTCTGCGTTTCGTCTTGTGACTCGTTTGTCCACGTTCTCTGGGCGGTTCGCTAACATTTATTTAAGATTTGTTTAGATTTCCGCCTGCAGTCCTCTCGCTTTGCAACTAGATCTATTTTGATTCATACTGACTGCTACCCTTCGTTGTTTTGTATTTCTGTTTACGTCATCAGTGTGTGTGATTGTTATCGTGTATACGTCTTTCGATCATTGTATACTGTTAATCATTGATCCGTATTTCGTTTAACATACGTTTTTAGTCGTGTACGTGCGATCGCAATCAGGCACTCCTGACCTCTCAACTCTAAGAACCTAAATCAGAACATAATGCCGGCCCCCCAATTCCTCTCCCGTACACATGCCAGTTTTCACCAGTCCATTCATTTTCTGCCACCTATCATCCAGCCATTTGCACTAGGATATGCTAAAACACAGTTTCAGAAAACGAAATCTGCATCTCATCTCAACTTTCTAAAACAATGCATTCGACTGCGAATCACCCCTCGCGGCTTCTCACTTTCTCACACCCCATCCGATCTTCATAACACCGCTCTTACCACTACCACTACAAGAATTCTATTCCAAGCCAGCCGTAGACTCATGTTGGCACATATCAAAACACTCAATTCATCCCTGGAATCTCTCTCCCGTCTTCTTCAACATTTCAAACAACAAACCACAATCATCATGCCCATAGCCACTGCTTCAAGACTCAGACAGCTCATCCATACACACAACCAGCTCATTCACAATCACTGCTACCAGATTAAGCAAGAGAAGTTATCAAAATTACGAAACAAACACGAGGCAAACCCAGACCAGTTGAATCCCCCTACACACAACACTGACCCTTCTATCACCCATGAGCAACACCGCCACCTTGTTCGCTGCATTCCTGATAATCTGACTCTCACCAATGATGAAAGATCAGTCCTGGCAAAAGGTCTGAAATTTATTCCCATTCAGCCTGCCACCAATAAATATCAAAACCACGTTGATGTTGAAAGATTCTTTAGAAAATTAAGATGGATGGCTGCACTTGACGGTGTGCCCAAGCCCCCTCTACCAGACAGCTCAGACATTTTTTACCCACCTTTTTCGAACTCCAGTGCTTCGCCAGCCACCTCTTGGCAAATCACTGAAGTTGAACTCTACATCAAAAAGTGTAGAAAAGAAATCTCTCAAGTTAAATCCAAACCTGTCCGCAATTCCAACCTCTCACGGGATGAACAAAAAGCCCTTGAATCACTGAGACAAAGACAAGACATTGTCATCAAACCAGCAGACAAGGGTGGTGCAGTGGTGGTCTGGGACAAACAGTTGTACATAAAAGAAGCACACAGACAACTGTCAGACACAATTTCTATACATCACTCACAGCATCACCCCTCCCCAACACCAGAAACTCATCTCAACCACAGTTAAACAAGAAATCCAACATAACAACTTACCGAAGACAGCCAAACTCCTCATAATGACAGACACCAAACAACCCACCTTCTACCTGCTCCCTGAAATACACAAAACCAATACTCCCGGCAGACCCATAGTATCTGCATGCAGCTGCCCTACAGAACACATTTCACAGTACTTAGACTCTCTCCTCCAACCCATAGTACAAGGCCTCCCCACATACCTCAAAGACACTACACACACACTCAACATGATTAATTCATACAACACAGATCCCACTTTCAAACCCAGCCTCCTCTTTACCCTTGATGTCGTCTCTCTCTACACTTCCATCCCTCATGCTGATGGACTGAAGGCCCTCGCATTCTTTCTTAACAAACGGCCCCCCAACCAACAACACCCTCCCACAGCTACACTAGTCAGACTTGCAGAATTAGTCCTCACCCTCAATACTTTTGAATTCAACAACCACACATTCTCACAAATCAGTGGTGTTGCTATGGGAACCAAAATGGGACCATCCTATGCCTGCCTCTTCATGGGACACCTAGAACACCGCCTACTAACCTCTTACACAGGCCCAACACCAGAGCTCTACAAAAGATACATAGATGATGGATTGGGAGCCACATCCATGCCAGAACATGACCTCCAGAATTTCCTCAACTTTGCACAGACCTTCCATCCATCCATCCAGCTGACCTACACCATTTCACAGTCAGTTAATTTCCTGGACATCACTATCTCCCTCAAAGATGGACTGCTTCAAACCTCAGTCTTCTACAAACCTACTGATGCGCACTCATACCTGGACTACACATCTTCCCACCACCAGTCCACTAAAAATAGCATTCCATATTCTGAATTCCTTCGCCTACGCAGACTGTGCTCTAGCGAAGAGGATTTCACTATACAAGCAGCCAAAATGTCTGATTTTTTCACCAACCGTGGATACCCTAGTGCCGTCATCAGTGATGCTCTCAGCCGCACTGCAGCTAAATCCAGAACATCTACTCTGGAAACTAAACCTCCCAAAGAGACAGACAGACCCACTGCCTGCCTTCTCTTCCATCCTCACAATCTGCCCATCTGCAGGATCCTGAAGTCTAACTGGCACATAGTAGAAAATCATAAACCTGCCTTTGAGACCACACCAATGATCACTTTCAAACGTGACAAAAACCTCAACGACCTACTGGTGCGCTCTAAGCTGAACAAAATCTCAACACCTAAGCCACCAGGTACTTTCCCCTGCTCAAAACCCAACTGCAAAATCTGCTCTCTCACCAAACCAGACACCATCCTACATGGCCCCACAGGCTCTTTCACTATTAAACGCACTTTCTCCTGCCAGAGCCACAACATTGTGTATGCCATCCACTGTCAGCTGTGCGGTAAGATCTATGTAGGTGAGACATCTCGCACACTTGAGACGCGCATCTCTGAACACCTGGCCGACATCCGCCACCATCGGCCCAAACCAGTCGCTCTACACTTCAACCATGCCCAACACAACATCAACCATGTCAAAGTCTTGGCACTTTGGCAATCTAAGAGTGACAGCTTGGAACGCCTTATGCAGGAATCTCATCTCATTGCCAAACTGGGCACCGTCCACCCTCATGGCATCAACGTCCAAAAGTAGTATGTACCATTCCATCTCTGCAGCTCCAGCCTGAAATATCCCTACCTACGCACACCCATACCACCCTACCTCCCTCTGTTTACCTCAGACATAGGTTGCAGCTATCATCATCTTCCCTTTTCCTACACTCTCTGAGTCTCTCCATTTGCTACATCAATCGACTTACTCCCCCCTCCCCCTGCCCTAGTAATGATGTGTGTAGGGGTGTTGGTGGATATGGCGGTTGCTGGGGGTGGAGGTGGGGGTAACCAATGAATAAGGCTGATATTACAAATGGAACACACACACACACACACACACACACACACACACACACACGACACACGAAGTTTCAAGATGGCGGAGATAGCCCAGCAGAAGTAATTTCGCCTGCTGAAGTTTTTTACTGATCTAAGGCACTATGCCTATGCTGACAAGATCAACAAGTTTGGGTGAACGCCTAACGAGCGTTGTAAAAAGAAAAAGAAGAGACGGCACCAAAAAAGGCGTGGGCATTAAAAATCCAAGCAAAGATGTGCTGGGACCGTTGGGACGCCAGGACCAGGCCCAGAGCTCCATGACAGAGGTAGGCCTACAATCTTTACCTCAAGATAAACTGAAGAAGACGGAAACAAAAGATATCAACACCCAGACGGAGGTCAGTGAGTCTGTTTCGTCTATGATTCAATCGCTTTTCGAGCGCATTGACAGTCTAGAAAAGACAGTGAAAGTCCTGACCGATGCGATTAAAAACCTAACGCCGAGTCTTGTCTTACAAAAAGAACCAAAGAAGACTGAAACATGCCCCTCTGTTGAACTCCCTAGCTTCCATACGAAGCCGGGAAAAACTTTCGCGGATGCTGCGAGAACTGCTCCACTGACCCCTGCACCAAAAACATCGGGCAAAACAACAATAAAGCAGAAAGAAAACAAAAAACAAAACGAAACAGAACAAAAGCAAATTGGAGATATGAAAACTGACGTCAATGAGAGTAAGTCCACGCGTGACGTCAAAGCAGAAAAGAATGTTCGAAAGCGCCACAATAGGGAAAAGCTTCCACGTGTCGTTCTTTTGGGGGACTCTGTCTTCAGTGGTATCAAATCAAAGAGACTGGGTTGGTCCTACGACTTGTACGTTCGGTCGGGTAAATGCCGCACCACTGAAGATATTCAGAAAACTTTTGAATTTACTACAGCCGTAATCGAAAAACAGGAGGGCAAGCCAGTAGATATAGACGCAGTTGTTGTTCATTGTGGAATAAATGACATCAGATCATCAGATCCCAAAACCACGTCTCAAAAGTTCACAAAAGTAATCAAGAACATCGCTGCTGACCATCCCAGCATCAAAATTGTTGTCAGCAAAATCATCCCCGTGCGTGACTCCCAACTTGATGTCAAAAGAGAACTTTTTAACGCATTTCTAAGTGAAGGGTTACAATCTATGCAGAACGTCTCTTTCATCAACCACTCTAACTTCTCCACCCACGGCAAATTCATGAGGGATGACATCCACCCCAACCCCCGTGGTTCCAGCATCTTGGCGGGCAACGTGGGCCGACATCTGAGGGACATTTTCTGGGAGAGACCGCGAAGAACATCACGCCCCCTCCTCCCATGTACCACCAGCACTGGCATTCACCCCAACAGCCTAGCCTCCGCAGATGCCCTCCTTACCCACGATATGGAAGATCATGGAACATGTTCGAACTTCTTGAGCTTGAGGATTCCTCTAAAATTACATTTCCATAAGAAATTTTGTCTAGGCTTAGTACTTGTCTTAGCTTTGTATAAGCTTCAACAGTGCAATGACTGGCTATTGACTGTCTTTGGATTATATTTTTGAGACTTGTTGCCATCGCGAAATATTGTTATCATAATCTCTCGTTTAGTTGATTGATTAACAACCACCCCCCTCCACCTCCCAATCCCCCTTTTTTTATTTAAGTGTATTTCTCTGCGTTATATTTATCATTTTTACGTGAGGTTTATTCGTGTTATTTTTAAAAACAAATAACCGAATTTCTTCACACTTTCCTTTTTCCTTATCATGACAAAGTCAGTTCCCATTAAGGTTTTACAATGGAACTGCAGGTCTATAAAAACAAACCTGTCTTATTTAACTCAACATCTTGTTTCTTCAAAGTACCAGGTTCTGATTTTACAATCTTTGAATGTAAACCAAAACAGCCTACCTAAACTGGTAAATTATTATTATCCACCAGTGCATGAGACAGTAAATAAAACAGAAAATATTAAGACAGCTATATACATTAATGAAAATATACAGTATACAGTGTGCGATTCCCCAGCCCCTAAGAATGATCCTAATATTCTTTCATGTGCTGCAAGTCTAAAGTTCAATGATCAACTTATAATAAATGTTGTTTCTGTTTACTTACCAAAAGGCCCAACAGAAATTAACACGGAATGGATTCGTACAACACAAAATCCAAACAAAAAGTGGCTAATTTGTGGAGACTTTAATGCACACTCCCCTTTTTGGGAGAAAAATTGCGCTTTTGTCACTAGTCACAGATTTTTAGAAAACATAGTAGACTCAAATCTTTACCTTTTAAACGATGGAAGAGTGACTAGAATTCCAGACAATGCAAATCATAGAGCCACCTCCATTGATCTATCTTTAATATCCCCTGCTTTGGCCCATAATTGCACATGGGAACCACTTTGTGACACGCTTGGAAGTGATCATATACCCATTGTTACCACTGTCAATGATCAACAAATATCTAGCGATAGAGATGAAGATGTCATTCCTAAATACAATTATAACTTTGCTGACTGGGAAACATTTAGAGCTTTTTTATGTGCACAAAACATAGATTGCATTAAAGATGATGACATAGACATTTATTACTCAAAATTTACGGAAACAGTACTAAATGCTGCTGATTATGCCATTCCTAAATATGCAGCTCGCAAATCAGATAAACATGCAGGGAATGTATGGTGGAATGATGAATGCCAGAAAGCGGTTGACAAGAAAACAGAAGAATATAAATTATACCTACAAAATCCTGGACCAAAAACGCATGCTCCAATGAAGAAAGCAAATGTCATGAGTAACAGAACGATTGCAAAAGTCAAGCGGGAATATTGGTCAAATTTCTGCACCAATGAAACACATACCCATAAAGACTTACAGAGGGTGTGGAAAAAGTTTAATGAAATGAAAAATGGTGTTCATTTGCCACACTGTCCAATCAAATGTGATGGTAATGAATTACCAAGCAATTCAGAAAAGGCAGAATCATTTGTAGATATGTTTGCTGATATAATGAATGCAAGCAAACTACCAAAAAATCATAAAATTTTCAGGGAAAATGAAGAAAGAAATGATGACTATCAAGATCCACAGCGGAAAGATGATCTTTATGTCAATGCTCCAATTACTATACGTGAGTTGAGAGAAGCTATACTTTCCCTGACTAATAAAAAGTCATCAGTAGGCATGGACGCTATTTCTAATATCTTACTTAAACATTTGCCAGACAGTTGGGTACTGTTGCTACACGACTTATTTCAAAAGTGTTGGGAACAGGGACAAAACCCTAAAATATGGAAACATTCTATCATAATACCGATTCCTAAAGAAGGAAAAACGAAAAGTAATAAGAATAATTACAGACCTATATCATTAACTTCGCATGTAGGCAAACTTATGGAAAAGGTAGTTTTAAACAGACTAATATTCTATTGTAATAAAAATAAAGTGATCCCAAAAAACCAAGCTGGTTTCCGAAAGGGTAGGTCAACCATTGATCATCTTGTCAAATTGACTACACAGGTAAAGCATCAATTTGCTCGCAGAAAGAATACTCTAGCAACCTTTTTTGATATAAAAAAGGCATATGATCGTGTTTGGCATCATAAATTACTATATAAATTGAAACAAATTGGTTTGTCTGGGAACATCTACTTTTACATAAAAGACTTATTGATGAAAAGAAGCATGCAAACAAAGGTGGGAAATTCCTATTCAACTACACGCATGCCTACAATGGGTATTCCACAAGGCTCGGTAATAGCGCCCCATCTTTTTAATATATTACTTCATGACCTACCTCAATGTTTGTCAAAAAATGTCAACTTAGTACAATATGCAGATGATATTTGCATGTGGATGAATGTGTCCATGAAAAAGAAGTCACCAAAAAGAGATATAAATTACTATAGAAAAGCTTATCAAATGGAATTAGATAAATTAAATAACTACTTGTTTGAAAATGGACTAACTCTATCAACTGAGAAAACTCATCTGGTTTTATTCAACAATGGTGCTGATCCACCCAATTTACCATCCCTCCATATTGGGTCTGATATTTTGGAATATAAACAAAGGGTAAAGTTTTTGGGGGTTCATATTACTTCTAAGTTAAACTGGAATTATCACATTGAATACTTGTTATCTAAAGCAAGAAAGACTTTAAATTTTTTAAAAGTTATCAGTAAGCAATACTGGAGCCAAGATGTCAGAGTACTAAAACATCTAGCGATAAGTCTTGTTCGCTCTAGGCTTACGTATGGTCAAGAAGTTTTTTTCACCGCTCCAAAATATTTATTAAACAAATTACAAAGCGTGGATTGTAAAGCTTTTCGATTGGCCTTGGGGGTTCCTTTCCATACATCAACAATAGCAACATATAGAGAGGTAGGAGTACTTCCTTTAAATGAATGCCGTCAGCTTGCCATCGCTAAATATTTGTTAAAAGGCTCTTTAAGTGAAAACAATGTCGAAAATGAAATTGGCTTAAGATCAGATGTTGATTTCCCAAAACGAGCCAAAAACATATCATGTCTTAAAACAATAAAAACTGAAACTCTAGATACTTTTCAACAATCAGGAATAGAATTAGAAGATATGGTAAAATGTAGTAATCCATGTACTGTTATCCCTCCATGGGAATTACAAAAAGGACATTTTGACATTAATTATACCAATGCAAAGAAAAATGAGAATATAAATTTTATTGGCACAGTTGCGAATGAGCATTTATTTCTCAATTATCCAAATCATCTCAAAGTTTATACCGATGGTTCAGTTCTAGAAAATCACGAAGCTGGTGCTGCTTTCACTATCCCCCACTTAAAGGTCAAAAGAGGTTTTTATATTGGAAAGCACAGATCTATATTTACAGCTGAATTAACTGCTATTCTTATGGCTTTGCGTTATTTGCTTGATTTTCCGAAAACTGTGACTCAGATTCTTTTTTGTGTCGATTCAAAATCAGTGTTGTATGCCTTAAGCAATTCAAATTCT
>JAMYXO010004592.1:0-17157 GCA_033310375.1 Conus canariensis | reverse complement strand
GATTCGTGCAAACACGTGACGATGGCCGCCATGACACACGGACAGTGACTGAAAACTGGTCAGCAGTAGAGCCACTAAACCTGCGGCACAGAAGGCCTATGAAAGTTTGAAAGAAATAGGGACGGAAAACCAAGCACTGAAGCAGGTGAATGACACTCACAATCAATGTTGTCTACCAGACAACCAGTCAGTGGTGCAGTGCAACAACGCCAACCTGTGACATTCCTCCATGTCTATGTAAACCTGTGACATGCCATAAATGAAACTGCGAACGAAATGAAATATGCGCAAATGACCGTTTTGACTGACATACATCATGGCCAAGATTCCATCAAGTTCATGCCTTTGCAGAGGTAAATTTGTTTGTTTGTTCGTCTGTTTTTAAGACAGGACGATTTCCTCTCTCCTACCTTGGATGGTTATGGTAGGGTTTTGAAAGTGGGCCCCAAAATTTGTGCAGGTATTTAAAAAAAAAAAAAAAATCAGCCACATTCGACAGAGAGAAAAAAAGGCAGTTGAGACACCCCAACACACTCGATCTCTGCTTCCACCCCCACCTCTCTCTCTTCTCTCTCTGTCTTTCTTTTTCTCTTGTGTCAAATTTAGTGTTGCTGATGGAACAAATCGAGAGGGATTTCCATTCACACCTCCTTTACTGTTTTCCTATCTGGTGGAAGAACAAAACAAAACAAAACAACTTCAACAGTTCATACTAGGAAAGATTTCCTTTTGTGTGGCTCCAGTGCAAGATCTTTCTGTCAAATATTCGCCCATTTCTTTCAGTGCTCTCTCTCTCTCTCTCTCTCTCTCTCTCTCTCTCTCTCTCTCTCTCTCTCTCTGTCCATGCATGCGTGCACGCGTTTGTGTGTTTCACTGCAACCAAATTCATATTTTACAGAGAGAAGCAATAATACCAGAAGACAAGACCAAGTGATATCTTCCCATATAAAATCCCATTTCAGGGGAATAGTCTTAAAGGTTTTCTTTTGTATCCCCATCCCAACCCATCCCCCATCCCCTATCACCACCTCCCACTCTCAAATACCGAGGACAGGTGTAAAATTTTGATGGAAAGAAGCTCTTGTACAGGAAAAATACAAAAAGTAATCTTGCCAAACTGTCTTTGACCAGAGGCAGTGCCATTTTTATGATAAGAAGCTGTTCCGCAGGAAGGTATGAAAGGTAATCTTGCTAAACGGTCCTCCACATGAAGCAGCCTCATGGGTCATGTGGAATGTTTAAATCCTGGAAACGCCACTTATCTCCTCCCCCAGATCTCTCCCCTCCCCGCCTCCTTTCTCTCTTTTCCAAGTCATTCCTACCCCATGCCATCATCCACAGCTCCATCTAATTGTTCCCCTTTTCCTTCTTTCCTTCCTCTGTCAACACACACACACACACACACACACACACACACACACACACACACACACACACACACATTCTCTCTCTCTCTCTCTCTCTCTCTCTCTCTCTCTCTCTCTCTCTCTCTCACCAATCATCCACTTTGAATGCAGTTGTTCATATGGGTTCATTAACCCACACCATCCACCACCTCACCCTTCTCCTCCAATACGTTTGTTTGCTAATCTCAAGTGTAAGGATACCGTACTTTTGAGATTCTCTCGCTTTCAAACGTGACTTCTCTGTCATATATCCATACAATTTCACTGTATTTTGTACACATGTTTGGCGAAAATACGTTGAATGCCACGGATTGGGATGGGGAAGGGAGAGGGAGAGGGGGCGTGTTGGAAAAAAATGTGGAGACGAAGCCGTAGTTGAACTTGCGGTGTGTAGCCATAGTGTTGGTACGTCATGACCAAAGATCGACAACTCTCGCGAGCTTGCGCGCGCGAACTGGCATCAAGGCCAAAACGACGTTGGAACGCAAGTAGAGACCACAGGCTCTGAAATATCGCGGAACAAAGTGAAGTGAGAGCCTGAATTTGTACCAGAGTGTTGATAAATCAGTTTTGCATATAATCTGTGTTGGAGAAATCTTTTTACGGTTGGCACGGTAAGAACTTAACAGTTCTACTACGGAATGACTGTGAACGTTTTTGATGAATGAATGCAAGGTGAGGAGCACTCGGAGTGTGTATAAAATAGTAAAAAGGCGTTGTGATTTGCCTGGAATTGTCAGTCCTTGGTTTTACTGAGGAAGGTTCAGTACACACACCGAAACTTTTAACTGTCACTACCTAGGTGTTGGCCGCCTTTTTCCATCCTACTGACTGACAGAGTAGTAGATCTAGTGAAAGACTCGACCAGTACCTGGTGCAATTGAAGGGCTTGGGAAGAGTCCTGACGAAACCCCAGTAAGGTAGAGTGCGTATATATGTGAAGTGCAAGTGCTTAAGTATAATATAAACGAACATCTTCAAAGTGTAAGGAAAACACTTTAATGTAAAACACAAGTTGGCATCTTTTAGTTTGAGTACTTTCTGAATCTTTGACGGAAAGATCTTCCTTGAAATGGAATGTATTTAATTTAGTGAGATTTGAACATAGGGACTCCAGACTTTTGTTTGCACGGGTACTTCCATTAAGTAATACCCAACATTTGATGGAAGAAAGTACTGTCCTTGCTGTCTGTCCTGATCCTGAATCCTCTCTCTCCTCTCTCTCTCTCTCTCTCTCTCTCTCTCTCTCTCTCTCTCTCTGCAGCATTAAATAAAGTGTGAAAGATTTCTGTTCACTCCCTTCCACTCTCTTCCCTTGAAACAAACAAACAAAAAACAAATAAAAGGAAGTTTTTCCTTTGGGGGTTTATTTGCAAAACCTTCTGTTGAATAATGCTTCGCTTCTTATGTGATTGCATACTTTTTAGTATTTTCTTCTATTCTGTTTGTTTATTGTGATGACAAATTGATGAGTATTTATTTTACGACCAACTTTTCTTTTTCACAGAGAGGAGCTGGAAATTTCTTTTGTACCCACTTTCCATAAAAACAATTGTTTTCATCAAATGACAAGGACCGTTTGGTTATTAAAAAAAAAAAAAAAAAAAAAACCTAACAGTAACGCTGTTCTTACATGACATGGGATCATACCATGCCATTAATTTTCAAGAAATCATTTTGACAGAAAGCTCTTATCTAAGGGGAATACAAAGGAAAAATCTGTCTGCCCCAGGCCCCTTCCTACCTCCTCCCATGTCATCAACCAGTTAACCACCCACCACACACACACTACACACACACCATCCTCCTTCCCACCACTCTCTCTACACAGCCTTCTCTCCCTTCTATCTATCTCCATTGAATGCAGGTGATTGTTTGGACAGCTGCTCTCCCCACACCCAGCTGATCCTCCCTCCTCCTCCCTAATGCGATAATTTATTTACAGGTATAAGGTTTAAACGTCCCCGTTTTGTGCAGTCTCTTGGCTTTACACATGAATTCTCGCCGTCTTCCTTTTAGGATGTGAAAGATCAGATTGAAAGTTTATAAAAAGCAGTCTAAATGTTCAACAAGGTTGAACATAAGCAAAGTTGACATAATTCAACAACTTGGCCTTAAGGTTTGAAGAAAAGAAGCACTTTCTGGGGAAATTTATTCAGTGAGGGTTTAAATCTCTTCCCCCAACTCCCACCCCCACCGTAGCCTTGCCCATAAACAGCTTCAGGTGAATATTGAATGCGAAGAATCATGTACAAGCTGGCTCAGTTGATCGGATGAGCAGGAATTAAAGGTAGGATGAGTCTTTCGTTGAAAGTATGGAGTAATAATCCACACCTTCCTCCTTTGTCTCTGCCATTGGCGTATTAAAAATGGTGAACTGTTTGTTTTATACTTATAAGAGAAGACCAGTTTAACAGTTTGAGGGGGACAAAAGGAAACTTTTCCATTTTTTGACTTGTGTAAGTTACACATTACAGAGAGAGGACGGGGAGGAGAAGGTCAAAGGCAGGAAATGATACCACATGTGGCAGAGTGGTTTGAAATTTGAATGAAACAGTTTGGGGTGCATCCAGCGAGCAGGAAAGTCTGTCAGTTGAATTTTTGAGTAAATATCTTTATCATGTATGGGGAGGCAGAAGTGGTAGGGAGAAGAGAGGAGTGGGAGTGGGGTCAAGATTGTCCTTCAAATGAGACTATAAACAGAGGTTCTGTGTAAGAATGCACACACCTCATGTTTTTCACATGTGTAAAATCCCATCACCAATTTTTGGAAGAGAGGGCCACTTTGGCCATTAGTATGGGTAACACATATTCTATGTGGAAAGATTGAAGACATGAATGAAAAAGGGATCAACTGACAGCCAGCAAGACAGGGGAAATGACAATGTAGTGCCAGCAGGCAGCTCTTCATTGGATCTGCCCAGATAGGCACCTGCTAGTGTAAAGGAAAGTGAGGATTGTCAAGCGTTTACAGCTTAGTCTCAAATGGAGGATAGGCACTATGTACTAGTATAATAATAATAATAATGTAGTCTTAACAGTACTCCTGCCACATGACTTTCATCCCACCTTCACTTGTGTGTTCATCAGATCAGTAATTTTGGATGAAAACATTGTATGGGGGAAAAAAATCATCTTCCACCCTCCTTCTCTGTTATCTCTTAGAGCAGGCTTTGATGCCTAAAATATGGATCCTTGACACTGTTTCTCTCTCCTTTTGTGTGTGTGTGTGTGTGTGTGTGTGTGTGTGTGTGTGTGTGTGTGAAAAATATAACACCCCTGCTCTGTCTTGGTCTTTCCATGCTTCTTGGATCTGATCGATGATTGATTGATCAATTGATTGATTGATTGATTGATCAGTTGAAAAGCAAACTGACAAACCTACCCACTAGTAAATTTATCCATTGATAAACAAGCCAAGTAACTAGCCAAAGGGACAACCGCATAACCATCTCAAACTATTCAGTATTTGTCACTTTCTTGTTGCAGACCCCTTCCCATCATCCTGCCATTACTGCACATCTGATGACCAGATTTGTGTTTAAATGACAAATTGGGAGAGGGAGAAGTTGACAGATATCCTTTACCTTCCCCCAACTTCCTCATTCCATCCCTTTTTTCTAAGGATAGTTGCATTGTCTCAATAGATGACATGATAGGGTTCACTGCTGAATAGACTGACCCAACCGACTCTCTGACCCGACTCAGTAGCTTATTAATTTGTCTCTTTTATTGTGTAATCAAAACAGGAACCAGATCTGAGAGACAACACGTCCAAATCCTCATCGAGCGCCCATCTAGCAGCCCATTGTTCTCAGAGGCACGTGAGGCACTTTTCCATGAGGTGAGCAACGAGCGCAGACCTGACTGTGACCAGGCAGTGGTTTCTGCATCATTGATAAGCTCTTTGGCCAACTCTGTCCTGATGTCCCCAGTCCTGGTGGTCAAGGAAACGGTGAATGACCAGTTCTGCTGGGGATGAAAGTTCTGTGTCCTTGCTGAAAAGCAGCCCAGAATGTTGCAACCTATCTTCAGGCCGCCATCTGAGAGGGTCACCGGGAAAACACCCCACCTGAGAAATGGCTTGGATGGCTCACCGTTGCTGCATCCCTGCCCTCTGTATGGCTCCAACGGGCAATGGACCCACATATGGGACATTGGATCATGTCCTCCCCAGAGCTCTTCGCCCTGGTGTTGTGGAGCTGACCCATAATGGAATGGGACACCTGCACTGTCACCACCAACCCACATGAGCAGGTGTATGCTGTTTTGCCACGAGCAGGTGGCCAGAGAGGGTCGTCAACCAAAGAGACCCATCCTGACCACTGATCACCCAGATGAAGAACCAGAGCTTTTGTCGCAGCAACAGCCTGTCCCTTCTGCTGAGGCCTCAGACATCGACTGTGGAGAAGAGATGTGACCGATTCCACGTCCACATCCGAGGGCACAGGCACCACTGGCACCTGGGTCCCCTCATCCTGTAGATGGTGTTCTCCATCCACCAGCCCCAGTCCCCGCTCCATGGAGGCCACAACACCTCAGGAATAAGGTAAAGGACTAGATGAGACAAGATTGAAAACACATACATGCATGCTACTCTGCCATCCACAGACAGAAATCATGACCCGTGATTATGCACCAAATATCAATTTTCTTGCTACATCATTCTTCCCATGTTTGCTTATTCATGTTTGCTTTTAGCTACTGTTTGATTTTCATGTAAATAATTTTGGTCCAAACCCACGGTAACCATGTACTCAATAGCTGATGCACAGGCTTGGATGCACAAACCAAATGAATTTACATTTTGGCATGATACATGAAGCATGACAGAGTAGGTGTCCATGACATTTATCCCCCTTAAGTTCAAAATTAGAAGAGAAGAGTTGGGAGAGACTGGATGGTGATGGAGTAAGGTGTAAGGAATAGAGAAAAAGGGTGAAGATGGTGGATGCCAATTAGGCCAGGAGCATACAGATGGAGCCCAGTCAGTTAATGTAATGTTTTTTATTTACATAGGAGAAGAGTAGACGAGGAGAAGAAAGTGCCTGAAAAGAACAAAATAAAACATATCAAATAAGATGGCAAGCAAAATAATAAAGGGACACAATGTTTATAGTGTGGTAAATTTGAATAGAAAAAAATCAGATGGTTTGACCATTAAGCTTGGTATTATAGTTACTCTTTCCCAATATATTTTTGTGGTGACCATATGCAAGTCAAACACACAGTAGAGAGTTTAATCTTCTCTACCAATTATTCAATAGTACTGTTCCTAACAGCCATTAACCACAATTAGTCAGTTTACCTGCAGCCCCTTTAATACATGCTATTGGCTGCACAGACAATAGCCGGAGGTGCTGTTCTCACAGGAAACAGTGTATGGTGCCATAATAAAGTGCCATAGATCTACTTTTCTGTCGATCTGCCAACACATGGACTGATGACGGTGGATTTTTCTGTGGTCTGTGACCATGGACAGCTTTTTCTCCTCAGGCCGCACGCACATGGAATCAGTGTCTCGCCTGAAACACTAGCACTTAGACCACTCCTTAAGATTTACAGGGAAAGGGTGAAATTAAGAAGGGAACAAATAACATAAGAGAAGTGAATCTATGGATGGAAAGAAGCTAAACAAGCCCCATGAGAGATTCAAAGCAGGGATCAGGGATTTTGTGTTTCTTTGACATGTGCGTTATCCACAAGGCCACATGAACTCAGAACTCAGATGGTTTACTTCATATAAAGGCCATTGCCCCGTATGAAGGGGGTATGGAGAAAGTAACAACAATGTATGAATTTTACATATAACACATCAAAGACTGGATGAAATTCTTATTCACAAAGTCATAACTGATCAAAATTGAAATGCCATGAACAAGTAAATTGAGAAATTTCTTATACACTTTCATTTTGAGATGCCATAAGCAGACTTAACCGAAATTGACAGGGATCGTGGAAAACTTAACTGGTATATATTGCGCTGTTAGACTGTACTAGAGATAACTTGCAGTGCTCAGCATAAAACAAAATGCATTTCGTCGTCTTTTCCATAATTGCAAAGTGGACAAGTCGGATCCGTTCCAGTATGTTTACAGTAGCGATACCAGTGTTGTGTAATGTCTGAAATTCCAAGTCAAACTTCGGTCATGATTAACTTCAAGTGTTCGCCTAAATCCATTTGCAGATAAAGTTTGACATCGTGAACTGTACAATATGTCTGATACATGGTAAATCTATTGCTATTTTTGATGTGAGCGTCCCATTCTTCCCACCTGCATGCAATCAATCTGTCTTTAAATTCACAAAGAAATAATCTATCATTTTGCACGCCATGGTTCATCCAAACATAACCAAATCCAAATTTATATAATTGACTAGGGATATTTGACACCCAGTTTCTTTTATCTCTTACATTGATGTCATTTAACATCACATAGGCTTTCCGTGGTAATCAATAATCATTCATTTAGTTAATTTCAACCAGTATCGAATACAGCTTAATGCAGAATTTAAAAAAATAGGATATCGATTGGTCTCTCCATAGACAAGATCATTGGGCGTTCGCATTTTGACTCCAAAAATTTCTTTAAGGCAAAAAGATGTACTTTTTCGCAATGGCGGGCTGCAACATCTAGTCCCCAAAGTTCTGCACCGTACTGAGCAATGGGTTGAACCTGGGAATCAAATAACTTCAACAACAAATCTAAACTAGAATTCTTCAAAGCATGAAGTTTTCTCATAATACAAAGCAGAGCTTTCTTTGCTTTACTTACCAGGTCATTGCATGCTGATGTGAAGCCGAGTTTTGTTGAAAACAATATACCCAAGTATTTATAAGCATTTACCACAGGCATCACAGCATGGTTTTACTCCAGTGTTCTCTCGCTGCTAAATAACCACCTTTTCTGAACACAATTATATTGCTCTTACCAAAATTCACTTTCAGATCAAGAGAAAAAGCTGCGCGTTACAGACTATTTAACGGGGTTTGCAAACCAATTATTTGTCTTTGATAACAGTACAATCATCTGCGAGTAGTAAGATAAAGAGCTGAAAATAGTCGATTGTAAACATTGCAGCATGCTTACCATTTGAATTATTTCTGTGGCAAGGAGTGGATTGTAAACATTGCAGCATGCTTACCATTTTGAATTATTTCTGTGGCAGGAGTGGATTGTAACATTGCGCATGCTTACCATTTTGAATTGTTTCTGTGGCAAGAGTGGATTGTAAACATTGCAGCATGCTTACCATTTTGAATTATTTCTGTGGCAAGGAGTGGATTGTAAACATTGCAGCATGCTTACCATTTTGAATTGTTTCTGTGGCAAGGAGTGGATTGTAAACATTGCAGCATGCTTACCATTTTGAATTATTTCTATGGCAAGGCCACATGAGCACCTCTGAGAGACTTCTTGTTTGCTGTGCAGACATTACACAGACATGGTTCCCTGGGTTCCACTCCAGTTTTGGTCAGCCAGCAACTTCACCTCATGCGTTAATGCCTGACTACGCTGGTGTCTGCTGATCCGTTTCCCATCCACACATCTTCTTCCTCAGGCACATGGACATCTGTCATCGAACACCAGGACAGAGCACCAGGGACCCAAACCCTTGTGTTTGTTCTGACTCTGCTGAGAGAAAGACATGATAGAAATCAACAGCTGAAACACCTTCCAAGTGTGTATCCTGTGGCATTTCTCTGGAAATGTCAGTGATCCAGACTGTGTGCCATGTGAATAGATGGTGCTCATCATCATTGCTGACCGTGGACTTGGTTGGACATGTATGTCATTGTTAGACGTTTTTGGATGGTGTTGTATTATACATCTGTAACATGTGTGATGGACTGAGTGAATGATCTCCTTACTCACATAGTTTTATATTTGAAAGGGTCTAAAAAAAAAAAAAAAGGGTTCCGCATCACTCTTCCCATCTTTCATCTGCTATTCCATTTCATTGTGTTTCCTGTTTTCATCTATTCATGCCTGGATTCCAATATATATCCAGATAGAAATTTGAACATAATCCCAATTCTGTTCCACATACGTTTGTCCAAACTTTGCCAAATGACTACTGATATTGGAATTGATTGTGATCTATGTAGATTCCTAGACAATCCACCATGGACATTTGAAATACTGCTTATTTGTTCTGAACTTGTCTTTCAGCCAGGACTCCACCTGCTCTCTGACATTTCATACTTTTCATTTTTCATCAGAACATTTCCAAGTGTGAGGAGGACTTGTTTGCATTATTTATTGCTCAGCTGCTCACGCTCAGGAATGTTCAAAACATCTCCCAGACAGTTCCCTCTACTCTGATGAAACTACAGCCCTGGTTCTGGCACACAAAGTGATCAATCCAAGCATGAGAATTTTGTAATTCTGACTCCCTTTCTGCTTTGGAGGACATGGCTGGTCTTAACCATCCCAAAAAATTGTTTTAACTTTACACGTGTCTTAAACCTGATGCCTGAAACATTGTTTTTGCTTTGTTTCCCAATCTTGTCCATTCAAAGCAGTGAGTCTGGCCAAGATTCCTGCAAGTTAAATTTTGACCAGGTAATCTAACCCCAACTCAAGCATGAAACCCAAAATTCACAGTTGTGTAAAGACCTGTGGTAAGAGGTTTGGAACACATGTTTTTTTGTTCCAGATCTGTCCAAATTTGAAAGAATTCCTACCATCTGCCACTAGTTATCGGAAAGATGGAGCAGTTTTGTCCTGATGTCACACCGGTCTACTTTTTTTCACACAGCAGTACAAAGAGTGAGGGGTTTCATGGTGCATACCAGATATGTCGCTCACTATAAAACATGTGGTCATAGGAAGTTGGAATTTGCACAACAGTAGATATACACACTTTATCTAGAGTGTATCCACAAAGACCTTGGTCATGGATTTTTCACAAGATTTAAATTTTGAGTTTTTGCATTTGATTTAAACAAATGTGGAAGAAAGATCCTGTTTTAGAGTGTTTTGAGTATGTTTGAAATGAACTGGTGTATTATTTAAAAGAAAAGAGGACTTACATGGGACAGATTTTCATGATGTGATGGCCCAAAATTCCCCCACCCCTCCCTGGTGGCCTGCTGGACTGCAAGAACTGAACAACTTCCCCCACCTTCGTTTCAATAACAGTAAATGTCAGCTGATCTTCAACCATACCAGAACCTCTATCCATGAGTAGTGTAGTGTTTCTCATGATGCTGGCCAATACTTACCCCGCTGGTCTTCCACACAGAATTAAAAAGTCTTATCCCAATATCTTTCTCATAGAAATAGCTGTGGTAGTCAACCGCCTTACACACACACACCACACACACACACACACACACACACACACACACACACACACACACACGCAGCTGCTTTTGCGAGGAATCCTTGTTTATTGCATTGGAAGCAATGTGTTGGTTCAGTGACTTGTAATGACAGCATTAGATGTAGTCACTCTGTGTTCAGTGACTTGTAATGACAGCATTAGATGTAGTCGCTCTGTGTTCAGTGACTTGTAATGACAGCATTAGATGTAGTCGCTCTGTGTTCAGTGACTTGTAATGACAGCATTAGATGTAGTCGCTCTGTGTTCAGTGACTTGTAATGACAGCATTAGATGTAGTCACTCTGTTCAGTGACTTGTAATGACAGCATTAGATGTAGTCACTCTGTGTGTATGCACTGTTATTTGGTAAACCAACAACAGAACTTTGAAATCTAGAAGTGGAAGACATGCTTACATGAGTGTTCAATGTACAGTATTCTCACTCTGGCTTTGTCAACGTTTAGAGTATATAGTAAGTATTATCCTGACATATTCATCATGACAATGAGTGTTCAATGTACAGTATTCTCATCTGGCTTTGTCAACGTTTAGAGTATATAGTAATGTATTATCCTGACATATTCATCATGACAATGAGTGTTCAGTGTACAGTATTCTCATACTGGCTTTGTCACGTTTAGAGTATATAGTATTATCCTGACATATTCATCATGACAGTGAGTGTTCAATGTACAGTATTCTCATACTGGCTTTGTCAGCGTTTAGAGTATATAGTATTATCCTGACATATTCATCATGACAGTGAGTGTTCAATGTACAGTATTCTCATACTGGCTTTGTCAGCGTTTAGAGTATATAGTATTATCCTGACATATTCATCATGACAGTGAGTGTTCAATGTACAGTATTCTCATACTGGCTTTGTCAGCGTTTAGAGTATATAGTATTATCCTGACATATTTCATCATGACAATGAGTGTTCAATGTACAGTATTCTCATACTGGCTTTGTCAGCGTTTAGAGTATATAGTATTATCCTGACATATTCATCATGACAATGAGTGTTCAATGTACAGTATTCTCATACTGGCTTTGTCAGCGTTTAGAGTATATAGTATTATCCTGACATATTCATCATGACAATGAGTGTTCAATGTACAGTATTCTCATACTGGCTTTGTCAGCGTTTAGAGTATATAGTATTATCCTGACATATTCATCATGACAGTGAGTGTTCAATGTACAGTATTCTCATACTGGCTTTGTCAGCGTTTAGAGTATATAGTATTATCCTGACATATTCATCATGACAATGAGTGTTCAATGTACAGTATTCTCATACTGGCTTTGTCAGCGTTTAGAGTATATAGTATTATCCTGACATATTCATCATGACAGTGAGTGTCAATGTACGTATTCCATATGGCTTGTCAGCGTTTAGTATATGTATTTCCCGACATATTCATCATGACATGAGTTTCATGTACGTATCTCATACTGGTTTGTCATGTTAGAATATAGTATTATCCTGACATATTCATCATGACAATGAGTGTTCAATGTACAGTATTCTCACTCTGGCTTTGTCAACGTTTAGAGTATATAGTATTATCCTGACATATTCATCATGAAATGAGTGTTCAGTGTACGTATTCTCACAATGGCTTGTCAAGCGTGGAGTATATTATATATGTATTATCTGCGTATTCATGATTTCTCATGACACTGAGTGTTCAATGAACAGTATTCTCACACTGGGTTTGTTAAAGTGTAGAGAAAAAATATCCTGCTGTATTTATCAAAAGTTTACAGTATCCCCTGTATTGACAAAGTTTAGAATATAACCCTACAGCACTTGTCAAAGTTAACAGTAATATCCTGCAGACTGTAACTTTTCAGTCATTTGAAAAAGGGGTCACATAGTATGATGTGGTTGGCTGGGCTGTCACTGAAACCATCCCTACCTTTCCAAGTGAATGGTGCTGAATAGTGGGTTAGAACAACACGTTACTCTATTCTTGAAATTTGTAACCACTTTGTTCTATATGATGTATGCCAGCATTTCATTTATTTATTGATTTTTTTTTTTTTTTTGAGGGGGGTGGGGTGAAATATTGACAATGTAATGAAAGTTGCACACTCTGTGGAGTTGATACTAGCTGTTCACTCTGCAGTCTCTATTAGTCCATGGATTCCTGTGTTTCATTTTTTGACACATTATTGTTGTAGTTTTTCTAATCTTAACTGGTGAGAACAGTCAAGCAGAATGCCTGGCACCATCAGCACAGCTTGGTCTGATGACATGCCAGCCTTTTTGTTACTACCTGGCATTTAGACAATGAAAATTGTTCACACTGTCCAGAGTGGACACTGGGCGTTGCTGTCTCCAGTGTCTGTCTGCCTATGGCATTGACATTTTTTGTCTTTTTTTTTTTCACTTTTATCTGCTGAAAAATCAGTGAAATGCCAGTTATTCTCTGTGTAGCCTATTTTCATGTCTTAGAATGTCAACAGCTTAGCAAAACTGCTTCTGTTGTGTATTTCTTTTTCTGAATTTTTTTTTCCCCATGATCTGATTTGCTTTTTTTAAGTGATGGTTTTGTGTGAGTTTGACAGCCCTGAAAAGGCTGTGCTTTGTGGGTTGGGTCATAAGGATGACTTTTTATTTGTTTAACCTGATAACTTGAACCCTGTATGTTGTTTGGGGTACAGATGACTAAGAGCAAAATGTCAGATTTCATCTAGTTCCTTGTCTTCTTTAACCCGTTTGCTGCTTGAAGCTGCTTGAAAATGTTACAAACAAAGGCTTTCCCAGTGCCAGGGAAATCTAATGATTTGGGGGTAATAATTAACAAAAAATTCTAGCTCAGAAACTACAAAAGATATAACAATGAAATATATATGATTTTTGAAGGAAATTGAATGAAGATTTTGAATCTGGGCTTCTTTTGTTTTAATTTTGATAATAAAAAAGTTTAGGCAATTAGATTTGGATAGATTTTTTTGCACGATCAAAAGCATATGTATTTACCACTACATCTTCACATCCAAACAAGAACACAAAGCAAAAAAGTTGAAAATAAAGTTTGTATTGTCACACTACACCTGTAAATGAAAGTAAAACAGTTTAGAAGTCTATCAAGACGCTCACACTCTATGCAGACAGGTCAGTCCACGACCACGCCCCCCTCTCCCCACCACGCCCCCTTGCTGGACTTCAACCCTCTCTTTCACTGCTCCTCTTCCCCTACCTTTCCCTCTGCCCCGTGCCACGCCGCGAGCAGGCCGCGCTCCCCTCTTGCGCTGACTATCACGTCACTGACCACTGGCACGCAGTGCAGAGTACACACTAGGCGAGCTCGTTCGACGCTGGCAAACCAGTCAGCTGAACACACATTGAGGTCACACAGCCCGACACAATAACTGACGAATACGGTTGGCAATTCCATCACTATCATCATCTCACCTTCATGCTCGAGTGAGTCGTTGAATAAAGATTATTGTCTTTGTCAAAAATCATTAGCAGAGCCTGCTCAGCTGTGTAAATACGTTGATTTGGTCGCTGCGCTTGTCAAAGGTTGCGCCGCCATCTTTGCAAGCGAGACGAAGTGCTGGCTGGTCATCCAGTCAGTGATGAGAATAAATGGGCTTTCCCCTCACGTGTGGTCATTTACATATCATTTTAATACTACAGACATATAAGGCTTACTACGCACACTCTATTTAAGTCCGTTGATAGAAATAGTAACGAATGAAAATTCAAGAAAAATGCATGACGTCAGTGGACGGCCCATAGGCACTGGGAAAGCATTTTTAATGCGGCGTCAGCTGACGGCTTAAAGGCACTCTACGGGTTAATGTGGTGACAGCCCTGATATGGCCCTTTGTGGTCGGCTGGGCTATAAGCAGCATGACCTGACCTTACCTTACCTCTCCCTTCATCCCTTCTTTTCCCACTCCTCTTCCATTTTTCCTTCCAGACTTTCCACTATCTACCCAACTGCTCCTATTTTCCCTTACTGACCCCGATCCTATTCAGCCAACCTTTACTTTCTTTGCCATCACCACATAACCTCCCCGTTTGCTCACATACACACACACACACACACACACACACACACCACACACACACGCACACGCACGCACGCACACAGTATGCACGTTTGCGTGTGCGTGCTTCTCTTTAACATATCCCTTCTCATTTTCAGCATTTTCTCTTCTATCCCAACTCATTCTCATTTTCCCCAGCTGTTATTTTACTCCCAGTGGGAACATGAAGAGGAATGACCTTATGCCTTGTTATTGCCATTGGTTGTAGACTCCATTCCCTGCCATGTCCATCTCTTTTTATCCTAACCATCCATATCCACAGCATACCTTTTGGAGAGAGAGAGTGAGTGTGTGTGTGTGTGGATGCCATGTTCGTTATGAAAGTGCTGATCTTTATTGAGAATGAACGAAGACCAACTCCAGTTTCTGCAGTTACATTCAAAACTCTCATTATTCCATGTCTTCTTCCAATGCTCAAATTTTTATTTCCATTTCATTCCCTCTGACATATTCGAACCATCCACACCCTTTCTCATCTCTGACATCTTGTCTCATTCTTGCGCTTTTTTATCCCAGCATTTCAATGTGCCTTCCAACTCTCCTTGTTTGTACCTTTTAATAGAACTATTCCAGAAACTGGGCTTTGCCACCAATGTTCTGTATACCAAGTTATTCCATCCTATTCTCTTTCACTTCCATTCTATTTGCCACTTCTCTGATGACCAAACTTTTTTCTTTGTCCCGTTGTCCCATGTTTACTTTCCTGTTGGTTCACTTTTCCCATATTGCCAACCTGGCTGTTTTCACCTGATGCTGTACACTGCTGTTTTCTTCTTTCCCCCAGCTCACTATGGTTTCCTAGTATTTCTATCTTCTGGTGTTCCTGCTGCTTCTCCATATCTTCACATTTTTTTCGTAAAAGTTAGCGGCGTTACATGCCAGAATACTTTTAAACATAGGAAACGGGGTGGAAAGTAATTCTTATTTAATACACAAAAGATCATAGGCCAAATGAATTTATGACAGATTTATCTTCTCCGGGAAGTCACAAACTTGAATTGATAATGCACAAAACAGTATTCCAGTGCCATACAGATTGTGGTCCACTTCTTCCGTTTAGGGGAAGAGAGGTTGTGTTTATCACCATTGCACATTTTCCTTGCCCTGTGTAGGTGGGAATCGGGTGAATGGACGCTTCACTTGTTTTCCAGCTCCACAGTAAGATTGCACCTTTCTGCTGCCAGCTTTGTCGTTATTCCTTAAACATGAAGCAGTTTTGCTTAAATTTGGGTTCCTTCACCTTTTTGACCCCTCTGGAATTTGTCGTCTAAAGCTGTTGCTATTTATCTCCCATATAATCTGTAGCTTGGAATGAGGAGGAGGACGGGCGCTCCACTTCTTATTCCCAGCTCACTGCAATATCAAATTTGTAACTGCAGGCATGCACTAAATTTTATTTCCATGGTCAGCTGGACCGTACATGCAAGCTGAACGGCGCAACTCTAACATTAAACTGAACGGTGCAACTGTAAATGTAAACTGAACGGTACTACTATAAATGTAAACTGAACGGTACTGGTACTACTATAAATGTAAACTGAACAGTACTGCTATAGATATAAACTGAACAGTGCTACAATAAATGTACACTGAACAGTGATACTGATAACTGTAGATGTAAATTAAATAGTGCTGCTATAAATGTCAACTGAACAGTGCTTAATTCCAATTACAAGCCAGAATACTTTTAAACATAGGAAACAGGGTGGAAAGTAATGCATATTGAATACACAAAAGAACATACGCCAAATGAATTTATGACTGATTTATCTTCTCCGGAAGTTGCAAACTTGACATAAAAATGCACAAAACAGTATTCCAGTGCCGTACAGATTGTGGTCCACTTCTTCCGTTTAGGGGAAGAGAGGTTGTGTTTATCACCATTGCACATTTTCCATGCCCTGTGTAGGTGGGAATCGGGTGAATGGACGCTTCACTTGTTTTCCAGCTCCACAGTAAGATTGCACCTTTCTGCTGCCAGCTTTGTCGTTATTCCTTAAACATGAAGCAGTTTTGCTTAAATTTGGGTTCCTTCACCTTTTTGACCCCTCTGGAATTTGTCGTCTAAAGCTGTTGCTATTTATCTCCCATATAATCTGTAGCTTGGAATGAGGAGGAGGATGGGCGCTCCACTTCTTATTCCCAGCTCACTGCAATATCAAATTTGTAACTGCAGGCATGCACTAAATTTTATTTCCATGGTCAGCTGGACCGTACATGCAAGCTGAACGGTGCAACTCTAAAATTAAACTGAACGGTGCAACTATAAATGTAAACTGAACTGTGCAACTCTAAATTTATACTGAACTGTGCAACTATGAATGTAAACTGAACGGTACAACTCTAAATT
>JAMYXO010004591.1:0-17160 GCA_033310375.1 Conus canariensis | reverse complement strand
ACACACACCCCCACACAACAACCACACACACACACCCAAGAGGAGGAGAGAGAGAGAGAGAGAGAGAGAGCGGAAAGCGGAAGCGGAAGCGGAAGTTTATTCAGTTTTGGCCATAGCCCATTAAAGGGGGGTTACACTATCTTGATAATACACTTTTCAATTAAACAATGAATAGTTAATTATATAACATAAATGACAGTGAGCATTAAATCTATCCTAATCGCATTACCCAATACCACTTTAACTGAGTAATACAGTGCGTCTTTAAAAT
Organism: Conus canariensis; assembly: GCA_033310375.1. NCBI lineage: Eukaryota > Metazoa > Mollusca > Gastropoda > Neogastropoda > Conidae > Conus > Conus canariensis. The sequence continues at coordinate 16,889 of JAMYXO010004591.1, read as the reverse complement.
GCTTTGTACAAATATATGCAAACATTCTTCAATGTTATTTTCATTTCGATTTGCATGAGCAGTACGACATTAAAGACATGGGTTTCTGAGATATTTAGGGGGGATAAAATAAATTTCGCAAATTTTGGGAAGGCAGGACAACACAACAAAAATGCTGCTCATCTTCCGTGGCATTCTTACACAGTGGGCACATCCTAGCACCTTCATCAGCATTGTATCCCGATATTTATGGGGAACATATATCAGCTTTTCCCAAAAATCTCATCTTTGTCATATAATTCTTTAAGTGTCTGTCAACATCAAGCAAAAGATATGCTTCACATTTTTTAGACGACTTAAATGTTCTATAAAAAGCATACCTGTCACTGTTTTGAATGTGTTCCCCATTTTTGCCATCTATTATCGATCACCCTCTGCCGAAGTTCTTTTTAAAAGACTTTGAAAATTTTCGACACCTGATTAATCCAAACAAATCCAAACCCATTTTGATAAAAAAAATCGCGAATGTCAGATGCCCAACATTTCTTATTTCGTGATTCTAAACTAAGCAACATTTTTTTACGCCTTATGTGGTAATCTTTCCTCATTCATACGTAAAATTTTCAACCCTTTATTTAATAAATCGCAAAACATGAGTTGATATACAAAGGATATCGGGCTGTATCCCCTATACAAGATCTTTTGGGCGTTCTAGGCTGCCCCCAAAAATCTTTTTAAAGCAAATAGGTGAACTTTTTCTATTTCAATAACAGCTTTATCCCATGCCCCATATCTCGGCTCCATATTGTGCGATTGGCTGAATTGAGCATTTAAAAAGTTTGAGTAATACAGGTAAAGAATTATTATTTAGCATATACAGTTTTCTCAGTATACACAGAATGTACGTTTTGCTCTGCTCGCAAGAAACCTGACAGGCCCGGTGAAAAACCAAGAAGGGGTGGTAAACAGATGCCGAGATTTTGTAACAATTCACTACATCCATTGCCCCACCATTCAAAGACCATCTCCCCTTGCTGTAAGTATCCCCTTTTCTAAAAACCCAATACTGCTCTTTTTATATTTTTCCTTGAGTTGAAACCGTGTGGCTATACTATGGAGATTATTTAATTGGGTTTGGAGTCCAATGGAGTTTCTGATAGCAGAGCGATATCGTCAGCCAGTAGCAAGATAAATAATTCGGGGTCTGTGTTGACAATGTCGCTCCATGTCGTCCCTTCGCAATGATTTTGATGCTAATTCGTTTATAAATAAAAGAAAAACAATACAGGACTACAGGCATCTCCTGTTTCACACCACTGTGTGCACAAAATTATGTTTGTGAATTCGTTGTCGAATCTTATTTTTGCTTTTAAAATTAAAAATTATTTTCTTTTACACAAAAAACAGCTTCCCTTTTTTACCCATTTTTCTGAAAAAATGGCCAAGTAGTTCCTTGAAATGGATTAAAAGGGCCCTTTCAAAAAATTTCAAAAAAAGTACAAAAGAATTTCCCGATTTAACGAAAATTGTTTTGAAATTATTGTTATTTAATTTTAAAACATATGTTTCCCACTGTTGAAAAAACCCTTTTTAAAAACCCCCTGATTTTTCCCCGGTTTTTATATGTTCTACCCATTTTTGAAAACCTGTAGTTTATAATAAAATGTACGGGTTTCTGCGATGTCACTTTGGGTGACACACCTCTTAGGGGCCGGGATCGTTAACATTCCCTTTTTTTAAATTTATTTTGGTTTTACTAAAAATTGATTCCATCCGGGCTTCGGGTTTTTTTCCTCTGGGGAAAAAGAGCTTTGAAAAAGTTAACAAGGAAAATCGAAATTATTTCGAAACCTTTTTTAAAAAAATTTCCCCAATTTTAAGCCATCGGGGCCCAGCAGTTTTGCGTTTTTCAATTTTTTATGGAAAGTAAAACTTCTTTTTTTGGAAATTGGGTTTTCCCAAACAAATTGATTTTTCATTGTGGTTCAAAATCGGGAGGGCGGTTTTCCCCTTTTCTATTGAAACTGCCCACCCCCTTTTTCAAGGATGTTTTTGGGGAAATGCTCATCCCATCTTTTTAGGAAATGGATGCAGGTCCCACGAGCCCCTTTGGGTGACACCTTATTTAAATTCTCCCGAAGCACGGGGATCTTTTGCCGTTTTAAACAAAGTTTACAAATTAAAAAAGTTTTTTTTAAAATTTTTTTTTTGGCTTTTTTCTTTTAACCGGTGTTTAATTTCTCCCCCGTGATTTACAAAAACCTTTTGACCCTTTTTCCCCCTCCCCCCCCCCCCCCCCCCCCCCCCCCCCCATTTTTTTTTTTTTTTTTTTTTTTTTTTTTTTTTTAAATTTTTTTTTTTTCCCCCCCAAATCTTAAGCAGGCCTCTGGGCCGAAATCTTAGTACATGACTTTCTAAAACAAACCATGAAATTTTTAAATTTTCCTCTTATCATTTTGCCCTGGTTTTATAAAACTCAGCTTGTTTTTTCCCCACAGTTGTTTAAACAAATTTCAATCCCAAATTTTAAATATCCAAATCAAAAAGGATTAATTGCTGCTTCGAGAAAAGTTTTAAACTATCTTCACTGTCATGAGAGCTTTGCATTTTCCACCCCCTTTTTGGTTCCTCCCCAAAAAAACTTTTCAAAAAACTTACCGTTTTTATTGATAAAACCCTTGGTTATATGAAGGAAAAAGGAGAGAGAGAGGGGTGAGAAAAGGGAGAGTGAGGAGGAGAGAGCAGAGATGAGGGGGGGGAGAAGAGAGAGAGGGGGAAAAGGGGAGTTCACTGTTGAAAAAAAAACTTTTGGTGCAAAAAATAAAAATTTATTTTGATTTCCTTTGGGGAAAGTTTGTTTACAAACACACACACACAAAAACACACACCCCACACACACACAAAACCACACACACACCAAAAATTTGAAAAGAGAGAGAGAGAGAAGGGGAAAGGAGAGAAAAGGGAAAATTTAAAAGGAGGAGAGAGGGGGAGGACGCTATGGAAATATACACGAATTATCCCTATATTATTTAACCCTTTTGATTGCTTTGAAAAGATAAATGCAATCTTCTCTTTATAAATCTTCAATCTTACAAGCCCAAAAAACAATGTGAGCTTAAACAGAAAAGGTTTTGAAAAGGGAAATATGTGGGGTTTAGAAAGACCTTTTAGAAACAAAAATTTTTTTTTGGTACTTTGGTATGGCGCAGCAGGGAATAAACCCCAACAATTCAGCCCCCATATGGAACGGTTTTTATGTACAGAAAAACACTTTTCCAAAAAAAAGCCCTTTAGACTCGTCACTTAACGATGGTTTTTTGGGTCATCAAAACACAATAATGCCCTTTTCCTCTTTTAAAATTTTGTGTTTTGTTTCAAAAGGCGGGCCAGTCTGAAACAAACAAAAAAGATGGGACAGACAGCAGACAGCCCAAACAGAAAGGGGGGGAGACGGGAGAGGCAGCCCAGAGGACGGGGAAAAGGAGAGAGAGAGAGAGAGAGGAGAGAGAAAGAGTTGAGGAGAGATGAGGAGAACAAACGCGCCCAATAAAAAAACCAAAGTTTGGAGAGGATAATTTTTGAGAGAGAGAGAGGGGAGAGAGAGAGAGAAGAGAGAGAGAAAAGAGAGAGAAACAGAGAGAGACAAAAAACAGACACCCGACGGGACAGAAAAGGACAGACAGATGGGAAAACAAAAGGAAAAAAGGGGACACCCATATTAGCTTTCTCCCCCCTGTGGTGTGTGTTTTTTTTGGTGTGGGGGTGTGTGTTTTTGGTGTTTTTTTTGTGTGTGTGGGGTATGCGTGCGTGCGTCCCGTGGTGCGTGCTTTGGCGCGCGCGCGCGCGCGGCGTGGTGTGTGTGTGTGTGTGGAGAAGAGAGAGGGAGGGGAAAAGAGTGAGAGAGAGAGAGAGAGAGGGGAAGAGAGATTGATAAAGGGGACAGAGACGAGGCAAAAGACAAGGCAGGCGGCGGGCCCAGAGATGGTGACAAAAGAGTAGAGGGGAGACATTCGAAGACAGACGGAACAGACAGAAGACGACGGACAAACAGAAAAACAGGGGACAAGGGAGGGGTGTGTGTTTGAAAACTTTCCCCCTCCCCTTTAGTGCTTATGTGGTGTGTGGTGTGTGTTTGTGTGTGTGTGTGTGTGGTGTGTGTGTGTTGTGGGGTGGTGTGTGTGTTTTTGATTTTTGTGTGTGTGTGTGTGTTGCGGCGGCTTTTGCGTGCTTTTGTGTGGTTTGTGTTTTTTGTGTGTGTGTTTGTGTTGTGTGTGGGGTTTTGGTTTTGGGTGTGTGTGTGTGTGTGTGTTGTTTTTTTGTGTGTGGTGTGTGCGCGCCCCGGGGCGCACGCACGGGGTTTTGTGGTTAAAGAGAGAGATAGAGAAAGAGAAGAGAGGGGGAAGATTGGAGAAAGGGGAGAGAGGGTGGGGGGGCGGACAGATAGCCAGATAAAGTTATCCCGTCTAACTTGCTCTATGTAAAAACAACATTCCCACCCACCCAACCCCCCCCCCAACCCCCCCCCCCCCCACCCCCCCCCCCCACCAAACACAACGCCCCATGTGGGGCCCCGCACACAAAAACACGCAAAACCCCACACGGGGACACGCAAATCCCCCACACTCTTGTGCGCGCGAATACACCCCAACCCCCACGTTTGCGCGAAAGCACAAAACCCCACACCCCTCAAAAACACTTTGACGAACGGCACGCTCGCGCGAAACGCATGCCAAAAACGCCCCGCACGTTTCGCACACAGGGCGCGCCCCAAACACACAAAACAACACCACAAAACACACCCCAAAACACCCCCAAAACCAACAAAACCCCAAACCACAAGAAGTATGTATCACCACAATCCCCCCAAAAAAAAAAATGGCTTTAGAATTGAAAAAAAAACCCAATGAAAAGAACTCCTTTGCGGTTTTTTTCCAAAGGCAAAAACCTTTTCCCCTTTTTACTGTATATTGAAGCAATCTATTTCACAGTTCACACTATTCTAAAAGAAAAAAAATAAAAAATAAAATAAAAAAATTCAAGAAAAGCTGTGGCTTTTTACACATTGGGCCTAAAGGGTTTTTTCCTCACACACACACACACACAACACAACCACACACACACAACACGCACGCACCCCGCACGAACGCACGCACGCACGCACAAAACACCCCAACACACATACACCCCAACACCCAAAACACATGCACGAAAGGGCACGAAATCATGCATGCAACACGACATATCTATACATTATGTAAAGCTCAGTTTGCCCTGTCTGCCTGTTGGTTTTAATACCCGGCCCAACAGTTTGGGGACGTTCCCCAACCAAAATTTAGTATAAAAGTATCCTTGGTGTCCTACAAACAGCAAGTCGGGTCGGTATCACGTGACCCCTTTCCCGTCGTGAGAAAATTTTGGGTCAAACAGAGGGTAAAATCTGGCTTCAAACCCATACACAAAAGGGGAAAAAACTCGCGGGGGCGAGACGGGGTCAAAGCGCGAAAGCGCTAGTATATATATATTATAATTATTGAGAGAGAGAGAGATTCTTGTGGGGTTGTGTGTGGTGTGTGGGTGTGTGTGTGTGTGTGTGTGTGGGTTTGTTTTTTTGTGTGATGCGTGCTTTTGATGTGTGTGCTGTGGGTGTGTGCGCGGCAAGTGTGCGCCCCCCTTTTGCTATCCCTATTTCGAAAAAACCGTTTCAAATTTAAAGGTTTTCTAAAAAAAATTGCTTCTCATTATTTAAGAAGAAAAAGAAGAAAAAGAAGAAAAAAGAAAAAAGAAAGAGAGAGAAGGGGAAAGAAAAGAAAAGGAAAAGGACGAGAGATATCCTCTAAAAGTCGAAGAGGAGAGAAAAAGAGAGAGAGAGGGCTTTGAGAGAGAAAAGAGAGAGAGAGAAAAGAGGGGAGAAAGGAAGAGAGGGGAGGATAGGGGTAACTGTCACGCACGGACATTCAAGGGACAAAATTTGTATTGTAAGGGGGGAAATTTGTTGCAGGGGTTTTTCAGTTTTTTTTTTTTCCCCGTGCCCGATTTTTGGGGGAGTTACGTTTCCCCATGTTTTATTTTTTGTGTGTGTGTTTTTTTGGGGTGGGAGTCATTGTTGGAGGTGTTTCGACTAAAGAGGGTGAATTTTGTGCCCTTTGTTTAAAGTACCCTTTTCTTGTGTTTTTTTGGTCTGTTCCCCTTGGTGATTTATGGGGTTTGTTTGACCAACTATTGGAATGGGTTGTTGTATATGGTTGTGTCCACATTTGGTTTTGGGGTTTTAACAAGTTGTTTGGTGGTTATCGATTGTGTTTTGGAAAGGGAATTTTAATTAGAGTCTGTGCCAAATAACAGTTTTTTCCCTTTTGGGGAAAGTGTGGTTCATCCCCCTAGGTGACAAAATTGATTGGTCTTTGGAAAAAGTTGGTGTTTCGATTTCTGTACACGTTTTGTCTCTTTGCCCCTATCTGGGTTTTGTGGGTGCCTTTCCCCTGGGTGATTGTGTTTGGCCCGAAGTCAGGTGTGGGCCTTGTAAATTTTCCCGGGATGTCTGTAAAACCCTCTAAGTTTTCGTCTTTTTTTTAAATGTCTGTTTTTGTTTTTTGCGACTCCTGGTCGAGCGGGGGTCTTCTGATCCCAAGCTTTCGGTGAGGCGGTTTTGCCCCTTTTGTTTAGTGGGGCCTGCCAGGAAAAACCATCGGGGGGTTTTTTTTTCCCATTGTGAAGTTGGGTTTTCCAAGAAGAAGTTTTCTGGTGTGGGTTTGTCTGCCACCTTTGTAACCCCTTAAAAGGGGGCGGGGTTTCCCCGGTCTGGAGTTGCTTGGCTCGGGGCGGGTGTTTGTCCTGTATTTGTCTTCGTTGGTCTTTGTAACCCCAGGTGAGAAGTGTAGGGCGGGGTTTTTTCCCTTGAAAAAGGGAAGTTGGGGGGTAGATGATTCGGGAAACGAAACGCGCCCGTTTGTACATAGGCAAAAACTTGAGAAACCCGCGATTAGTTTAGTATTAATTTTATATATGGAAACAAAAAACAAAAAAACAAACCCCCAAAACACAGAGGATAAAAGGGGGCGTAAATGGGTTGTAGAAAAAGGGGGGGAAGGAAGTGGAGGGAGGTGTCATATGGGTTTATGCGCGCTACTGTTTCAGGCGAGAGAAAATTTTTCAGGGGCGCGCCCCGCGCCCGAATGGCCGGGATGTTTCGGGGTTGTGGGTTTTTACTTTCACTGTGTCTCCCTCGTTCGTTAAAATGAATTTTGAAAAAAAAAAAAAAAAAAAAAAAAAAAAAAAAAAAAAAAAAAAAAAAAACCCCTGGTTTTTTTTATTTCCCCGGGAATTTTTCCCGTCCCAAAACCCTAAGTTCGTTTATATTTAAAAAGATGAGGGTTTTTAAAAGGTTTTTTTTTATTCTTATTTTTCTTTTGATTGGAAAAGGGAAAATTATTTTTGTTTTTTGCCCCCCCTTTTTTTTTTAAAGGATTGGGTGTTTTAACCGTTTTAAAACCAGAAATGGACTGTGTCCCTGAAAAAAGGGCATATTTTAGTTTGATTTTGGCCTCCCCTTCAAATTTTTGATCAAAACATAAAATAGTTTTCAAACAAAAAGTTATGGAAAAACTTTTTGGTTTAAAACACAGCAGAAATTTTTAAACCCCGTTCTACAGAAAGAAAGTAAAAATTGGGAAACCAAAAATATATAAAAAGGGAAAAAAAATCGATTTTTCAAAATTTTTTTTTAATTTTTCACAGAAACCAACCCTTTTGCAAAAAATTTGGTTTAAAAAAATCTCGGCCTCAAAAATTTTTTTTTGCAATTTTTCATTGAAACAATGGCTGAAACGAAAGTTGTAAATTTTAGTTTTGCGCATTGCCCAGCTTCAAATTAATGAACGCAAAAAAGGAAACAAAAACCAACCCAAAACTTTCCATTTTCAAATCCCGAAATGAATATTGTTTCCCTGAATTTTACGCCCGTTTGCTTTCTCCCAAAAAATTGTTTAAAAATTTTATGAATTTAAACAGCCCAAAAGGAAAAAAACTTTTTTTTTTAAACCACCCAACCCCCTCAAAACAAAAATTTTTTTTATTTAGCATAACAATAGGAAGGGCAAAAAAAGGTTTTTATGTAAAAGGGGAAAAATTAATCACTCCTTTCCTAAAAATTTTACGAAATGTGTGATAATAAGTTTGGTGAAAATTTCTTCCCAAAACCCCAAAAAAAAATTATAACCCTAGATTACAACTTTTGTAATTGGGTTACAGTTTTTACACCCTTGCCCCGAAAAATTCCAAAAGCCAAAAACCCACCCGGGAAAGAAACGAACCAAAATGAAAGATTTTGAACCTTAGTTTATTTTTTAGCTTATTTCTGGTGATTTCAACAAAAAGGGGAAAAGAGGTTTGATTACTTCTGATCACGTAGAAATTTCTTCTGGTAAATCTTTTGTTTCTTTCCTGTTTATAAAAGAAAATTAAACCCCTTTAAGGGAAAAAAAAGTCTTTTTGGTAAAAAAATATTAAAGAAAATTTTCCCCTTAATTTTGGGGATTTTAGTGTGTTTTGAACCAGACAAAGAAAAAATTTTACGGCAAGATTTTGTTTTAAACCTAGCCATCCAAATTGGGTGGGAAACAAACCAAAATCACTGCACTTTTTAGAACAAATCCTGGTTTTAGAAAGCTGATCTTTCCGAAACTGAAAAAGTGCCCAAAAACGGGCCCGTTGCTTTGGTTTTTGTATAAAAGCAGATGAATTTATAAAGGACACCCCACAATTCAAACTTGGTTTAAAGTGGCCATTGTAGGGGTTTTCAAAATTTTTACTCTTTTCCATGAACTAATATAAACTTTTCCTTTTCCTATCCAAAGTCCTTGCTTTCCCGACGTACCATGTTCTGATACCTGCTGCAACAAAGGGCAACCCTTTTTCAGGAGGGAAAGTCCAGGATTTCGGAAAACAGGTAGCGTGGGCCTTTGGGTTTAGTCGATGGGTTTTCCCAACCCGCTTTTTGGTTTAAAAAGGGCCCGTTTTGAAATTTACAAAAAAGGCATGGAGTTTTGGTCTTTTTTGTCCATTTCATTTGATTGGGTGTTTTTGATTGGGCTGAGCTTGGAAATTTTCTTCCCACATGGGGCTTTGGTCACCCGAAAATTTCTGAGATTCCCCGTCAGACAATTTCGGGCACAAACAAAAAGGGTTTTCTGGTTTATGATTTACTTTTTTCTCTCAGTGTAAAAAGAGTTATTTCATAGTCCTTTGGGAAAGGGAAATTTCTTTGGTCAGGGGTTTTTTAAATTCGGTTTTTTTCTGTTACATTTCCCCCACTTTCCCAAAATGTATGGGCCCTTTTTGAAAGGGCTCCTTTTTCCCCCTTTTAAAAGTCTTTAGCATTTTGGGGTTGTCCTGCTTTGGCAGGATGCTAGGCGGGCCCCTCCTTTTTTTCCCACCCCCCCAAGGGCCCTTTACCGGGCCCCTTTTTCCTTTGGGCGTTTTGAATTTAAATTCCAACCCTGCCCTTTACCCCCCCCAAGTCCCTTTGGGGTGTCAGAAAAAACCCTTTTGGGAAAATTTAAAATTTTTCCCGTACAAAATTTAAAAAGGCAGAATGAAGCCCCGCAACACACAAAAAAAACAAAAAACACAGAGAAATTTTTCTCCCCCATTTCCCGATTGTATAATTACTCCCGTTGGGAGTACAAAAGTCAACCCAAAAAAAGTTTTGTTTAAAATACGTTTCCATTTCTTTTTTTACGTTTTCATTTAATCAAAACATTCGCTTTCTTTTTGGGTTTTAAAAAATCTCAAACCCGAAAATCATTGTTTTGGGATTTAATAAATTGTTTGCCTTTTTTTAAAGTCCCAAATTTTCCCAAAAATTTTTTAAAAATTTTTAAGTGAAAAAAAAATTTTTAAAAGTTTGGCTTTCCCAAGGAAGTTTTGCGTTACCCTCACTTTCTTCCCCATAGTTTTCAGCTTTAAGCTGCACACGGACATTGAGTCAACAAAATCATGCGGCTTTTTCTTAAAACAGGAAAAAAATTAAACTTGCTGGTTTCGGGCACGGCTTTTTTCAAAAAAAGAAACTTTCGAGAAAACAGAAAAAGCTAAAGAAGGTAAGTAATTACGTTAAAAACTTCATGGCTTTCATTGTGCAAAATTAAAAAAAAAAACTACCTAAGGACTCATCACGCCCCCAATTTTTGGGTTTTAAACCCTTTTCAAGCTTAAAAAAAGTATCTAAAAAACATAATTTCTACGATTTCCCCAAGTGTTTTGAACTTTGGGAAAACCCAAACTCAATTTACCCCGCATTTTTAAAAATTAATTTATGGTAACTGTTTACATCCCAAATGTGGAATGGGGAAAAAGGTTTAAAAAACCGGGAAGCAATTGTGATGCTTTGATTGCGTGGGGTTTCCCCAAAAAAAAAAAAAACTTTAAACGGAAAAAAAAATAAAACCCTTTTCTCTTTAAAATTGCTTAAAGTAACTTTCGATTTCTGTCCCAGTTTTTTACAAGGCTTACGAAAAACTTTGGGAAAGGGAAAGTTTTCCCGCAGGTTTTGTTTTAATTATCTTTCCCCTTTTGGGTAAGTTTTCATTCATTTTCTTCAGGGACATTTACCCATTTTGGGGAAAAAACGAAGTCACGTTGTTCACGCTTTTGCCAACTTTTAAAAAGAGAAAAAAAAATCTTTATTTCTTAAAGGGGTTTCAAACCCCTTTTTAAAATTATTTTGACAAATACACGGTTTTGGGAAGTTGGCGTTTTTTGGCCCAAACCCCAAGGGCCCGAATCAGCCGGCCCTGTGCTTTTCTTGCAGTGGGCAGATTTCCTGCTTTACTGGGAAAGGAGGAGGCTTGAAAAAAGGGGAAAGAGAGCCCCGATTTTGATAAAAGGGGGGTTTTTTTTTTTGGGTTGTTTAAGTAGAAAAGTCAAAATCGCTCTTCGGGGTTCGGCTGGGAAGTGAAAATGGGGGCGAAAGTGTGTGTGTCTTTGGGAAATTTTTATCAGGAAAAAAAAAAAGGGAAAACGTTCATGTTTTTTTTTAAGGTGATCCCCCGTTTTTGGGGATTGTGGAAAAATTTTTTCACCCCAACGGGGGAAAGTTTTGTTCTTTGGGACAGTTATTTATTGGGATTTGCAGTCGTTCACTTCAAAGCACGTTTCCCGACCAACACAGCCCGGAAGGTAAAGGTTTGGGAAACTGGAATTTTGGGCCCCAAGAAACTGAAAGAGGATTTTGTACCCCAAATTTTATAAAGGGAAAAAGTTTTTTAAAGCAAATTTTTGGTTTATTCGCCCGTGCAAATGCAAGTAAAAAGCAACAGTGAACCCCCGATTGTGTCAGGAGCAAAAGAGCCAAACCCCGGCCTAGACGTAAAGAAATTTGGTTTGTGGAATGGGTGGTTGATTTTTTTTGTGTTTCATTTAAATTTTAATGTTTGGTTGGTTGAAAAGATAGTTGTTGGTTTTTGCTGAGTTTTTGGGGATTTAAACTGAAAAAATTTCAAATTTTTTAATGGGCATGTGGCAAATTCCCGTCAGAAAACCCTGCCCGCTGCCCGAAAATTTTTTCTGTTTTTTGATTGATTTTTCCCCCCCGCTGTTACTGTTTTTTTAAAAAACTGAAGTTGTTTTATTACAAGGAAAAGTGTCCATGTCCACAAAAAAAAACTTGTTGGGCTCCCGGAATAATTGTTTGGGGTTTTTTTTTTTCAGGACATTGCCTTTAACATGGACCATGGGGAAGTTCAAGTTTCCGCCCAAAAAAAACATTTTGCTTTAGTAAATGAATTTTTATCAGTATTTTGGGCAAGGTGGCGACTTTTGTTGCATTTTAAAGATATATGCAGGTTTTGGTTGTCTGTAAAGCAAAAAACTGCCCTGGTGAGTAAAAAGAATAAAAAGAGCCCTTTGTTTTGCAGCTTAGAAATTTATGTACGGCCCTTTATTTTCATCAGTTTTTTAAAATAACAGCCAATTTTTGACTGCAAAATATTGTAAAAAAACCCCCAGATTCTAGTTGTCATTGTGGAAATTCAGAATTTAAGGGTTTAGGGGGGGTGAGGGTTGGAAAAAAGAGGAATTTTTAAAAAAGGGGATGTTTTGAAACTTGACTCGTAGGGGGGCATCTGCCATTACCCCCGGGGAAAATAGTTGATTTTTACGTCCCAAGCGAAAGCTTTTAGGGAAATGTTTTTCATTACGTGTCGGGGCATTTATCTCATTGCAGAACCCCCCGATCTCTTCTTTCCTACTGTGGGGCAATTTTTGTGGCAAAGTCACGATTTGGCTATTGAAACCCCCGAAAAAACGGAAAGAATGAGCCCCCGAAAAAAGTAACACGTATTCGAAAACGCTGATCTCTTTTGAAAACCCAAAAATTAAAATGGGGGAGGACGCCTTTAAGTTTTTTGGGAATTTTTTAAAAAATGTAATTTTTTTTTCCTTTGGTTTTGGATATATACTGGGATCGGTTTAAAACGTTTTTTTTAAGTTTTTTTTAAACCCTTCCATTTAGTAAGAAATTTAAAAAGTTTTGAGCACAAGGTTAAAAAAATGTTGTTTTGTATCAACCTGAATTCAGCATCAAGTTTCTTAGAAAACTACAACCCCCAAAAGCTTATTTAGGAAAAGACACCTTTATGTAGATTGCAGAGCATCAAAGGTGTTTTTGAAAAAACAAACCCCCTTTTTTTGGGGGCATAAACCCCTTTTTAAAATTTTTTTCCCCCTTTAAAGATCCGTGCGAGTAACCTCTTCAACCCCCGATCGGGTTTAAAAAACATTGCCCTTCATTTTTTTTTGTGGGAAAATTCAATTTAGCTCCTAAGAGGGTGGGTAAAAGCAAAGGGGGCGCCCTTTGTCATTTTTTTGGGGAGAACTATCATAATCACTTTTTAAAAAAGGAAAAAATGAGACTTGAAAGAAATCGGGGAAACCCTTTAAAAAGGGCGACTATCAATCCCACAAACATCGCACAAAACACTTAAAACTTTTGGGGGAATCTTGATTTACCCCCAAAATACTAAAGTACAAAATACAAATATCTCTTTTTGAAATTTTAAAAAAACGAACCTGTTTAAATAAAACCTAATTATATTTAGTCCTTTTAACTTTTTTTAAAATTTTTCTTCTTTTTTTTTTGAAAAGCATTATTCAATAATTCAATTTTTTTTGCCTCAAAAAAAAACGTCTTATTTTTCTGTTTAATTTTGGTTTTAAATTAAAAAAAATCTTAATGAGGGAGGAAGCGGTGAAAACAAAAACAAAACAAAATCATAAATCTTTCTCCTTATAACTAAATCCACCCCCATCACTTGCAAAAGGGGAAAAAATTCAAAAAAATCAAAATTTTGGGGCCAACCAACAGCCGCAGACGACACCTCTTCATAGCGAACCAACAGGTGCATGCACGTGTTCAAATTTGGGGGGGGGGGGGGGGGGGGGGGGGGGGGCGGGGGGCAGAGCCCCCATTATCTCACCTTCCCAAAAAAAAGCGATCGATACAATGAACAATGACACGTAACAATAGCAACAGCAATCATCACAGCAACGATATCAGTCACCACCACAAGATAAAGGTTCAATGGAACTAAATCGTTCCCTCTTTTAGACCCCCCCCCCCCCCCCCCGCCCTTTCCAGCTCCCTCTTCATATTTTATTGTCCATACTCATTCTCTCTGATTCAATACAATCGGCTTTATGTTCACTCCATTTGTAGACCTTTTCGTGCTTTCTTTCGTGCGCACAAAGTGAATCGAGTTGAGAAAAACAACAAAAGAAACCTTGAAAAAAAAAAAACAAAAAAAAAAAACAAAGGGCAGTAATTTTGCACGAAAAAAAGGGCAATAATTCGGTTGGGGTTGATCAGGAAATCTTCATTGGAATCGTCTTTGTGGGATTGAATCAGCCTTTTCTTTCAAAACAATAAAAGGACTATGCAGAGAACTATAAAATAGGCATTCGGCTCACCCACCTCCGCCAGCTCCAACCGGCTAAAGCCGGTTTCGCTGTTGCTGCCGCCGGCTTACCCAGAATGCCTATTTTATAGTTCTCTAATAGTAAACATTTTAAACAAACATACATAATGTGTAGGATTATCTGTTTTTAACACTAATTTAAAAAAACTTTTCAGATTTCAGTTTTTGCTTAATCCTTCGTTTTTCTTGATCGTCTTCAATAACATCATTTTCACGCATACATTCATCAAATGCGTCTCTGTCTTTCATGTGGAATAAAACTACAGTCTTTAACTGTTCTCTAAAGTCTTTTAAAACTGAGTTATATTTTTGACATAAAACCCACCCCACTTATCCCAGCATGTCTTCCACTGAAAGCCAGTTTTGATAAAGTATTTCTTTTTCTAACTATGTCTCTTTCTCCCAAAACAGCCCATCTATAATAAATAGTGTCTGCGTTCCCTCAAACAATTTATAAAAGTGTTCTAAGCACTCGCTAAGTTTATTTGCTAGGATCAACTAAATAGATTTCATCATCTGCCCAAATAAAAACCCTTTCTGTCGTGATATGCTTTGTTCCTTTTGAGTGTTGGAAGAAAATTACAATATGATCAAAATTATAACGATAAACGTTTGTAATAGGTCGAGGACAAATATTTTTTTTCCCAAACAACCAGCTGTCCACAAATCAATGAACAATGAGGGGTTTTTGACTTTAAAGTTTAACATCGGCATTGACACCAAAGTTGTCTGCTCCATAGTTTTTAAAACAGAATTTAATCTAATCCATTTAAATTGTTTTTATCATACTCCTGTCAAAACTTGTTCAGTAAAAATAAAACCCTATAAGGCCCAAATGTGAAAGATTAATCCAGTTCAGTTCTGTAAGATCGTTTCTATTTAGACTAATATCAATTTTGTTGCTTGTTTTATGACCTTTAAAATATCCTCGCCATTGTAAAGAACGACGACAGTAACTTTAAGTTTGGTCAACGTCTAAGTTTTGCCAGCTAATAAGAATTCCTTTCATAAGATTGTCACTGACGCCCAGAGCTCCATTTCTCGCCTCATCTTTTAAGACAGAAATTTTAAATATCATTGTGAACGTGTCTCCTAATTTTGTGCGTGGAATGAAAATGTAATTTTGTAGAAGCTTTCTTTAAAACCGATTCTCTTCTGTGGAGGATGTACTGTTGTCCCCAAACGGCTTATTTTGATCTCTTTCCGACTGTTGTCCTCTGGCATAAGACTTACAAAGTAAAGGGCCAGAGTTCAATGCTTTTCTGAAACTTTTTTGACGGTCAAAAATGTAAATGGGCTTAAGAATTCAAATTTTATGTCCCATTCTAAATATGGTTCTAAGTGCCATTTGTTGTCATTTTTCGAACTATTTTATATTCATACTGAACCTGTATTATTTGCTTCAGATTGCGTAGTTGTTCTAGTTTAGGAACCTTTTGTTGTCGTCAACCTCTTTGCGCTTATAATAACCATCTTTAAGTGTACTCAAAACCATACAAAGTGCCTATCTCACCGTTCTTTCAAAGTCCTCAACGTCTGCAAGGTCTTTTAATTCTAAAGTTACACCCACCTCCCCAGGCGCTAATGTAACTCCTGATTCTTCTGGTCCACGTGACATTTTTAAAACAACGTATTATTTTATTTCTAAAACAATGTGCAGGTTATCACATTTCACGACTTTCTCCCTGTTTATCTGTGATCTTTAATAAATGATCTGACCTCCCACAAGCTAATCTTTTAAACTGTAAATTAGGGAATTGTATAATTTCAAAATCGCAATATGCAGCTTTCCCCTGATGAAACTTTCTTAAAACAGTTGAGGGCTTTCCATCAAATAAGTTTTCATCAGTGCTCAGCTCGTCCAAATGAACATAGAGTAATGAATGTAATGCAAGATCGAGCGGGTATTCTCCCTCAAAGTAGTTTTGTCTGGTGTAACTATAATTCATGACTGATTGATCGATTGTTAGTTGCAAAGCCTAACATTTTAGCTAGCTCTACATCAAAAAGGTAACTTACTCTTTCTTCTTCAGGTTTGAATGTCAACATTACTTTCAAATTTGCATTGTTAAGTTTTGAGAGTAATGTTCGAAGTTACTCATTGCTCTTTCAGCGAGCAAAACCCGTAATAACCATCAGGTATGGTTAACTGGCTAACTAAGTTTAATATATTATCAAATTTTCGAATCTTATTATTCTCCTTGGATTCACTTATAATTAAACCAACACTTTGTAAAAAATTTCATGGAGTGCAACCCTTTGGGTTCCGCATTCATTATCAATAGCATATTCTAAAAACGAAGGACTGTCTTGAGTTTTTTATTGTTACAAAAAATTTTTAAAACAATTTAAAAATGAGTGCATTCAAATATACTAATGCAAAATATTCTGTTGGGCCGCACTACAATCTTAAAAATATAACAACTGACAACCCTTGACATTTCTGTGACTCAGTCTGACGCCTTTCAAGTAAAGGTTAGTACTCCATTGGGAAACGTTAAAACTTAACCCTCCTATTTAAAAAAAATTACATCCCAAAAGTGTGGTTTCAAGTCATCCCCATGCAGTTTTATCAGAACCAGTTAAACTTTCTGTTTTTTGTGCATCAACTGGGTGTGGAGTGTCGTATGCGGATCATTTTAAATCATCCTGATCCTTTGGTGAAGTCAGTGTATAGATTTCATTTTTATTACACCTTCAGACGTATTTTATCTGAACTGCAAGCGCCATTACCAAATGACAAAACGTTTAATCCATCACAACAGAATAGATTACAAGGCTTTTGAAAGGGTCTGTAACGAAAATTTTATATTGACCCAAAGACAGACTTTAGACAAAAGTTGGATCTTAATCATGGTTTAGGCACTCTTTATTTTTTGGGGCGTGCATAGAAAGTATAACTATGATTGGAATCCTCCTTACACATCTTTTTTCAGG
>JAMYXO010004590.1:0-17162 GCA_033310375.1 Conus canariensis | reverse complement strand
CGGGGGGGAGCTTTTTGGGGCCCCCGGGAGTACTACAAAAGGGGCAAAGGAAAGGGAATTTTTTCTCCCCGGAAAAAAATTTTGGTAAACAATTTAATTGTGGAAAAAAAAATTTTTCGTTTTTTAAGTCGTTTCTGGTTTCTTTTTTTAAGGGGAAATTCACTTTTCTTTTTCAATTTTCTTATTTTTTTTAAAATTTTTTCAATTTTTATTAAAGTTTTTTAAATTTTTAAATAAAAGTTTTTTTTTAAACAAGGTATCTTTTTTTTTTCCCAAAAAAGTTCTTATTCAAATATTTTTTCCAAGTACTTTTATTCAAGTTTTTAAACAAGCGTCTAAAAAAGGTCGTCAAATTTTTTAATTTTTTCAAGTCGAAATTTTAAAAAAAAAGGGCCCCCTTTCTGTTTTATCAATTCCTTATTTAAGTTTTTTTCAAAGTCGTCACCCCAAGTCGTTTTTTAAAAATTTTTTCTTATTCAAGTCATTTTTAAAAAATTTATTAATTTTCTTGAAAATTATTCTTAAAAAGGGACCAAAAAAAATGATTTTTTTTTGTTGTTTGGCTTTTTTTTTCTGGCTTTTTGCTTTTTTGTTTGGGTTTTTCTGTTTTTTTAGGGGCTTTGGTTTTTTTGGGGACTTTTTTTTGGTTTTTTTTGCTGGCGTTGGTTTTTATTTTTTTTTAAAAACCCTTTTAATAACCCCCCCCCCCCAGAAAGGGAAAAGCCAAAAAAGCAATTTTTTTTTTAAATTCCCCAATATTCCCATGACGCCCTTTTTGGGTTTTTTTTTTGGGTCTTAAAATCAACTTGTGTATTTACAGTGGCTTTAAAAAAACAACTTTTTTTGGCCCCGTTGGCGGTTGTTTTTTTTTTTTTCTTTTTAATGGTTAATTCTGTGTTTTGCAAAAAATTTTTTTTTTTTTTGTTTGTTTTCCACTCTGCTAATTTTTTTCCTGCGGGGCCCCAAACGCGCCCCAGGTTTAGGAGGTTTTTTTTCGGGTCACTTTCCCCCATTAATTTGTTTTTTTTTTTCTGATTTTCCCGGCCCGGGGTTTTTTTTTTGGGGGGGGGAAAAAACAAAAAAAATTTTTAATTTAAAAAAAGTAATTTTTAAATCCCATAAAATTAAGGGGCGATAAAACAATGTTCCAAATCGTAATAAACACAAACCCTTTAAGGGGGACTCTAATGACTTTTTTTTAAAAAAAAAATCCGTGGTTTTTAAATCATACTTTTAAAAAAATCTTTTTTTCAGAATCAATGGGAAAAAATTTTTTACTAACCCCTATTTTTTTAAGTGAAACCCAAACTAAAAAAACCGTTTTGCCCAACTTTTTTTTTTTCCCATTTCTTGGACCCCAGTTGGGGCCCCCTACTTTGTAAATATTTTAAACAATGCCCCTTTTTGGGGGGAAAATTTTTTTTGAATCTTTTCCCAATTGCAAAAATTTCATTTCCCCCAAGGTTTTTTTTGTTTTTCCCCAACGCCCCCAAAAAAAAAATACCCCCTTTTTTTTTTTGGCGCTTTAATAGTTTTTGGCCCCCACCTTGATATTTGTAATTTTTAAAGGAAGTAAATAAATCGCATTTTATTTTTTTTTTAAATTTAATGAAAAAAATTTTTTTTTTTTTTTTTTAAAAAAAATGGGGCACCAAAAAAAAAAAAAATTTAAAAACCTTTTTTAAATCCCAAATTTCCCTGTTTTGGGGGGCCCAAAAAAAGGGTGTTAGGAAAACACAATGGTTTTTTGGAAAAAAAAATTTTTGTTTTAAAAAAAAAAACCACCCCAGTTTTCTTGGAAAAAAAAAATTTTTTAAAGGGGAAACCCAAAAAACAAAGTGTTTTCCCCTTTTTTTTTTAAAACAGCTTTCTTTTTGCTACAAAAAAAATTTTTTCTATTTTTAACCCCAAGGAAAAATTTTTTCCAGACTTTTAAAATCAAAAATGAAAAAATTTAAAAAAAAAAATTTTTTTTTTTAAAAAAAAAGGGCCCTTTCCCTCGTTAAAATGAAATTGGGGGGGCCCCCGTTTTTTTGGGGGTTAAAAATGCGTTTGTTTTTAAAAAGCGGAAGTAAAAAAGAAATTTAAAAAAAAAACTAGGGGAAAAGGGGGAAAAAAGGGGAAAGAAAAAAAACATAAAAAAAGCAAAAGGGAAAGAAAAAAAACCCGAAAGGAAACAAGCGGGCGTAAAAAAAAGCAGAGAAGGGAAAATTTTTTTTAAAAATTTTTTTTAAAACAAATTGAATTTTAAAAAAAAAACAGGGAACTTTGCAGCTTACCCCAAATTTAAAAAATTTTTTTTTAAAAAAAAACCCCAATTTTAAAAGAATTTTTATTTTTTTTGTAACGGGCCCCCAAAGGGCCCAAATTTCGAGAACATTGCCCACCAAAAATTCCACCCTTTTTTTTAAAATTTTTAAAAAAACCCATAAAAAAAAAAAAAAAAAATTTGCAAAAGAAATTTTTTGGGTTTTTTTCCCTTTTGGGATGCCCTTGTGAAATTTTGTTTTTGCACAAAATTTTTGGGGGGGGAAAAAAAAATGAAAAAGATTTTTTTAATTTCCCCCCCAAAAAAAAGGATAAAAAAAAGGGGAAAAAAAACAGAAATTTTAAAAAAAAAAATTTTTAACCCAAAAAACCCAGCGGGAGTCAAAAAAAACAAACAGCAAAAAATGGGTTATCAAAAAAAAAAAGGGGAAAAATTTTGGGGGCAAAATTTATTACCCCCCCCCCAAAAAAAAATACAAGCCCCCCCCTTTTTTTTTAAAAAAAACTCAAACCCCCCACACCCCAAAAAAGGGGGTTTTTTTTTTAAAATTTTTTTTAAACCCCCTTTTTTTACGAATTAGACGAAAAAAAAAATTTTAATTTACGCTTTTTAACAGTCTTCCCCCCAAAAACCCCTTCAAGATACAAAAGGGGCAAAAACCTTTTAAAAAACAAAAAAGTCCCCTCCCTTTTTGCTGCCCGTTTTTTTACAACTGATAAAATCCAACGAGGCCCCTTTTAAAAAATTTAAACCCCGCAATAAATTAAGCCCGTGAGGGAAAAAAAAAATTTAAAGGAAAGGGGAATCTTTTTTTTTTTAAAAATTTTTAAGTTTTTTCCTTTTTAAAAAAAGGAGGAAACCCCCCGGGGGGTTTTTCCAAGATAAACGGGGTTTTGGGTTTGGGAAAAAAAAAATTTTAACAAACCAGTTTACCCTAAAAAAATTTTTTTCCCCCTCCCAAGAAAACCCCAAAAGAAAAGCTGTTTGGGAAAAAAATTCCCTCCCCAAAAAAGAAGGGGTTTTTAAAAAGTTGCCCCCCTCATTTTTCCCGGGGAAAATTGAAAAAAAAAAAAAAATTTTTAAAAAAGGAAAAAAAAACCAAAATTTAAAAAAAAATTTTCAAAAAAAAAAAAAAATTTAAATTTTTTGTTGAAAATTTTTTTCACCCAAAAAAAACTTTTACCTTTTTGGGTTTTTTTTTAAAAAAAAAGGGGGGGGATACCTTTTTTTTCCCCCGGGAAAAAAGGGAAAGGGGGGGAACCCAAAAAAAAAGGGGGAAAAAGGGGAAATTTCCCAATTTGGAGTGGTTAAATTTTTTAATATAAAAAAAAAAAAATTTGGGGGAAAAATGAAACCCCCCCCCCGTGTTTTTTTTTTTTACGAAAAAAGGGGGGGAAAAAAACCAAAAAAACCGCCCGGGGGCCCCCCAAAAAATTTTTTTTTTGTGAAAAAAAAAACCCTGCAGATAATCCCTCCCCCCCCCCAATTTTTTCCAGCCCCGTTTTTTAATTTTTTTTAAAATTTTAAAATTTTTAAAAAAGGGGGGGCCCAAAGAAGGGAAAAAGGGGAAAAAGGGGAATTTTTAAACGAAAAAATTTGGCCCGGGGGGAAAAAGAAGAAGGGTTTTGGGGGGGAAAAAAAAGGGCCCCCCTTTTTAAAAAAAATTTTAAGGGCGGAAAAATTTTTTTAAAATTAAATTTTTTGCTTTTTTTAGCCCTAAATTTTAAGAAAATTTTGATAAAGGGCCTTTTGACAAAACCAAAAAAATTTTTTTTTTTTGGGGAAAAAAGCAAGGGAAATTTTTTAAAAAAAAAAAAAAAAAAAAAATTTTTTCCGAGCGCAATTTCCCGTAAAAAAAAAATTTTTTGGGGGGAAAATTGGGGTTGGGGGTAAAAATTTTAAAAAGGCATTAAAAACTTTTTTTTTAATTTTTACGCAAATTACTTTTTTGGGGTTTTTTTTTTTAAAAAAAAAGGGGGAAACCCAAAAAAAAGGGGAAAAAAAAAGGGCAAAAAAGGAAAAAAATTTTTTTTTAAAATTTTTAATGAAAGGGTTTTTTTTTTTGGGGGACCCAAAAAAATTTTTTTTAAAAAGGGGAAATTTTTTGAGAAAAAAATTGACAATCTCCGGGCCCAAAAATCCCCCCCCCCTTTTAAAAAACCCCAAAAAGTTTTTTTTTTTAAAATTTTATGGAAAAAAGGAAATTGTAAAAATGAAAAAAAAAAAAAATTTTAAAGCACATTTAGCAATTAAAAAAAATAATAAAATTTTTTAAAAAATTTTTAAAAGAGGGAAATTATAAATTAACGTGGGGTTTGGGGTTTAAAAAAAATTTAAAAAAAAAAAATATAAATTTATTATTTCCCCCAAAGGCCAATTTGCATATAAAAAAAAACCTTTTTTTAAAAAATACTCTTTTTTTTTTGTTTTTGGCGGCCCCCAAGAGAGGACCCTTTTTTTTTGGGTTTTTTTTTAAACCCAAAATCCCAAGTTTTAAAATCGAAAAGTTTTGTAATTGCCCTTTTTTTAAAAATTCCCTTATTCCCCCAAACAAAATGTTTTTTGAAATTTTTTTTTTCCAGGGGGTTTTATCCCTTTTTTTTTGCACAAAAACAAACGAAAATTTTCCCCCCCTTTTTTTTTTTTTTTAAAAAATTTTTTTTTTTTTTTTTTGGGAAAAGATTTGGTAATTTTTTTTTTTCGCCCCAAAAAAAACCAAAAACCCACCCTTGACCAACCTCCAAAAAATTTGATTTCACTTAAAAAAAAACCTTTTATTAAAAAACTAAAATCCCAAAAGGGAATTTTTTTTAGGGTAATGGGGATTTGTTACCACCCCGCTTCCCCTTTTTTTTTTTTACTTCAAATTTTCCCATGTTTTTTTTTAAAAAAAAAAATTTTTTTCGGGGGGGGGTTTTTAATCAAAGGAACCCTTTTTATCTTTTTTTAACAAAAAACCCCCGGGGATCGGGATCCCAAGGGGTTTTTTAAAGGGTTTTTTTAAAAAAAAATTTTCCAAACACCCAAAAATTTTTTGACAGCTCTAAAACAAAAAACCCCCAAAAAAAAAACGGGTTTTCCCCCCTTTTAAATTTTTTTTTTTTTTTCTATTTTGCCAAAAAAGGGAATCATAAAAAATTTTTTCCTGTTTTTCCTGAAAATTTTTGGGTTTTTAAAAAAAAAAAAATTTTTAAATTTTTTGGAAATTTTTTTTCCCTTTTTGGTGACCAATCAAAAACCCCCTTTACGTTTTTGGTGCTTTTTTTTTCCCCATATTTTTTTTTCCCCAAAAAAACTGTTTTTTAAAAAAAACTTAAAAAAAAATTTTTTTTTTTTTCCTAAAAGAAACCCGGGGGTTTTTTAATTTGAGATCAGTTTTTCCCTTCATAAAAATTTTTAGGGGTTTTTTTCCCATAAAAAACTTTTTCTTGTTTTAAAAAAAGAAATTTTTAAACCCGATAAAACCCCCTGTAAAAAAATTTTAAAAAAAATTTTTTAAAAAAAAAAAAGGAAAAAAACCCCCCCCTTTTTAATGGGGGGAAATTTTTTTTTTTTTTGTCACGAAAAATTAGGCCCCAAGTTTTTTACCCCGGGTTTTTTCCCCCCTTTCCCCCAAAATTTTTTAAATTTTCCCCTGCCCGCTAATGGATAGTATTTTTTGGTAAATCATAAAATTTTCATAAAGGAAAATTTTCCCCTAAAAAACCCTTCTAAAAAATTTAGACCCTTTTATTTTCCCTTTTTCCCTAGGGGAGGTAGCCTTTTTTTTAAAAAAAACCCCTTTTTTTAAAAATGCCCCCTTTTTTAAAACAGTGTTTTTTTTTTAAATTTTGCCGTAATGGAAAGTGTTTGGGGGGCCCATTGCCCTCCAAAACAGTTTTTTTTTTTTTGCATCTAAAAAACAAAAAAATTTTTTTTGGGACCTTTTATTTTTTTTTCAAAATTTTTTTCCCAAAAATTTAATTTTTTTTTTTTGTTTGTTTTTCAGAAAAAAAGGGTTTGGGGGAAGGGCCCTTTTTGGGTTTCCCCCCCCACGAAATCCTTTTTTTTTTTTTTTCAACAAAAGTTTGGGGCAGGTCAAAAAAAAATTTCAATTTGGTCCCCAAAAAAAATTTTTTTTTAAGGGGAAAAGGCCCCCCACCCAAAACCCCCGGGGCCGCAGAAATGTAATTGCGGGGACCCCAACCCTGTTTTTTTTTTCATCCCGGGTTTCCCTTTCCCCAAAAATTTTTTTTTTTCCCAAAGGGAACCCCCCCCAAACAAACAGGGAAACCCCCCCCCCTTTTAAAAAAAATCATGATAGCCCCCCCCCCCCATTTTTTTTTAAAACCCCTAATTTTTTTGGCCCCCCAAAATTTTTTGAGAAAAATAAAAAATAATAAAAAACCCCATGTTTTTCCCTTTTTTCCCTTTCCAAAAGGCCCCAAACTAAAAAAAAACCCCGGGGCCTTTTTTGGGGGAAAAGGGGGGGTTTTAAAACCCTTTTTTTCCCCCCTGTTAAATTTACTCATGGGGGAAAAAACCCCCTTTTTTTAAAAAAAATTTTTTTGGGGGTAAAAAAAAATTTCCCCCTTGTTTTTGGGCCCAAAAATTTTTTAAAAGGGACCTGGGGGGGTTTCCCCTTAAAAAACCCCCCCTTTCAGGTTTTTTTTTAGGGGAGCCCCCAAAAAAAAAAAAAAATTATTTAAAAAAAAAAACACATGGTATTTTTTTTTTTAAATAAACTTCCCCGCAATGCATAAAAAAAAAAAGGGGCCTAGTTTTTTTTTGGGGCATTATAAGGTGAGAGCCCCCGTAACCTCGCAAATTTTTTTTGGAAAAAAATTTTAAAGGGAAAAGTCCCCCCCAACCCCTTTTTTAAAAACTTTTTTTTTTAAAAAAATTTGAAAAATTTTTTATCCCCGTTTTCTCCCCCTTAAATTTTTCCTTTTAATGGGGTAAAAGGCCCCTTTTTATTTGTTTTTTTAAAAAAATTTTTTTTGGTTTTTAGCTAAAAAACCAAAAAATCCCAATTTTTGGGGGTGGCCTTGAGCCCCCCCATAGGGAAATTTTTTGGATCTTCGGGGGGCCCCATCTTAAAAAATCGGTTTAAAAATGATTTTTTAAGAAACGGGCCCAATTACAAAAACCCTTCTTGAAAGGGGCTTTTTTTTTTAAAAAAAAAGGGGTTTTTCCCTGCATTTTTGGCCCCCCGTTAAATTCGGGTTTTTTAAAAATGGGCCCTTTTTTTCCCCGAAACCTAAAAAAAACCAAAAAAGGCAAAAAAAAAAAAAAATCGGGTTTTTTTTTTTTTCATTATAATTTTTTTTTGGTAAAAGTTTTGGAAAACCCTGGCCCCCTTCATGGGAACAATAAAAAATTTTTCCCCAAAGTCGGGCTTTAAAAAAACAAAATGGAAAACCCTTCTGGATTTTTTTTTTTGGAAATTTTAAAAAAAAAAAAACCTTTTATTTTCCCCTTCTCCTTGGCAAAATTTTATTTCTGTTATTGCACCCAAACCCCCGGGGGGCCTGGGGAAACAAATTTTTTTTAAAAACTTTGGTTTCCCCCTTCGAAAAGTTTGGGGAAACCCGGAAAAGGGAAATTCCCCCTTTTTTTTTAAACCTTTTTTTCCCTTAAAAAATTTCCCCTTGTTTTGCAAATGTTTTTTTTTTTTGGTATTTATGCACTAGTAAATCTACCCCCCTTTTTGGGGCCCGTAATTAGAGGGGAAAAGGGGGGCAAACCCTTTTAAAGGGCCTTTTGGGCTTTAAAGGAGTAAGCCCCTTACATGAGTTTTTTTTTTTGGTTTGGTTCCCCCCTTATTTTTTTTTGGAAACCTGTTTTTTTTTTTTTTTTGGACACTCTAATTGGCAAAAAGGTTTTGGTTTTTTTTTCCCAGACCATTTTGTAGACTTAAACCCGGGTTTATTGGGGGGATTTTTTTTTTTTTTTTCCCAAACTAAAAATAAATTTTTTTTGTTTACCAGCCATGGGAAAATTTTCCCAAGGGCCCCTTTTAAAAAAATTTTAAGATAAATTGGGCCCATTTGAAAATTTATTTAAATTTTAAATTCCTTCTCCCAAATTTTTTGGGCAAAACGGGGAAATTGCCAGAACAGCAAAAAAACGAAACCACAAAAAAAACATTTTTGGCCCTTTAAAATTTTTTTTTTTGTTTAAAAAAACCTGCTTTTTTTCTTTTGCAAAACAAAATGTTTGGGGGCCCCAGGGGAATTTTAAGAACTTCCCCTACAATGGGCCCCCCCTCATCCCTTAGCCCGGGTCTTAAATCTGTTTGCCCCCAAAGGGGCCCTTTTCACCCCTTGCCCAAAACCAAGCCCCCCCCTTCTTTTTAAAGCTGTTTTAAAGGGGCTTTCATTAAACTTTTGTAAGAATTTTGTTTCTTCCCCCCAACCCCCGGGTTTTTTAATTCTTTTTAAAAAGGGGAAAAGAAATAGCCCCCTGCTGTTTTATTTTTGAAAAACCCCCAGACTTCTAAAATTTTTTTTTTCTTTTTTTTTTTATTAAAAAAACCCCTTTAAAAAAAACCCCTAACCTTATTTTTAACTGGAGGGTTTTTTGTTTTTTTTTTTTTTTATTTTTGGAAAAACTTGAGAAAAAGAAATGTAAAAAAACCGCTTTGCCTCCCCAACGTTTTTT
Source organism: Conus canariensis (assembly GCA_033310375.1). Lineage (NCBI taxonomy): Eukaryota > Metazoa > Mollusca > Gastropoda > Neogastropoda > Conidae > Conus > Conus canariensis. The sequence goes on along the minus strand of JAMYXO010004590.1, from coordinate 8,251 downwards.
TTGGGATTCAATAAACTTCAAAAAAACCAAAACCCTTTTTTTAAAGCTTTTTAAACAAAACGCCCCTTTTTCCCCCTTCCCCCTTTTGCATCTAACCAAAAAGTAAAAAAAAATTTTTCCAAAATATTTTTTATCCATTTTTTAAATTTTCCCCTTTTTTTCCTAACCCCCAAAAAAAAATTTTTTTTAAAAAAATTTAAAAAAAAAAAAAATATTTTAACCCCAAGGAATAAATATCAACGGCCCCCCTTTTTTGGGGGTTTGGGGAACCCCCCCAAAAAAAAAAAAAAGTATAAACCCCCCCCTTTTGGGGGGTTTTTTTTTTAAATTGAGGCTTTTTTTAAGAACAGATTTTTTTAATTTTTTTTTTTTTCTTTTTTTATTTTTTTTTTAAAAACATTTCCCCTTTTTTTTTTTCTGGTCGGGGGTTCCCCTTGGCTTTTTTGGAGAAAAAAATTTTTTTTCCCCCCGGGCCCCTTTTTTTTTTTGAAAATAAAAACTTTTTGTCTTTTGTAGCCCCCTCAAAAATCACCCGGGGAAAGGCCCGACAAAAATTTTTCTTCTTTCCGTTGATTTTTTCCAAATTTGGGGCCAAGTGCTTTTTTTTTTAATTTTTTCATTTTTTTTGGGAAAAGGAAACTAATTTTTTTAGCCTTTTTTTTATTATTTTAAACCCATAGCTGGGGGTTGTTTTTGGGAAAGTTTAGTTTTTTTTATTTTTTTTCCCTGACAGCACCTCCCCGCTAAATAAAAACCAAAAGGCCAAGATTTTAAAGGGGAAAAAAACCCATTTTTAAAGGAAAAAAAAAGCTGCCGGTGCACCTACCCCCCGGTTTTTTGCTAAAAAAACCCTCCCACTTTTTTCCGGGCCTGAAGCCCCCACTAGGGGGGTTCAAAAGGGCCCAGAAAAATTTAACATATGAAACAGCATTAAAAAAGGACAGCAAAAAAAAATCCCTTTTCTTTTTTGGTTTTTTCCCTTGTATTTTTTAAAAGGGTTCCTGTTTCCTATTTTGGGGGGTTTTTTTTTGAAATTTTGTGTTTTTTTGGTTTTTTTTTTTTAAATCTAAAAAGTTTTTTATGGGTTCCCAAAACAAACAGGGGGTTTTTCCCCTTCCCTTTTTGGGGAAATTTTTTTTTTGGATAAACCTGAAACAGCCCCTTTTTCCCTTTTTTTTTTTAAAAAAAATAAAAAAAAAATTTTATTTAAATTTAAAAATACCCTTTTTTTAATCTTTTTATCTTTGAATATTAAAGACTGCGCAATCAAAAAATTAAAAAAAAAAAAAAATGTTACATTAAGGGGTTTTTTATATCCCCTTTCCCTTTTTTTTTTTTTTAAAAATTTTTTAAATTTTTTTAATTAAACGTTTTTTTTTTAAATGTTTTTTCCCCACCCCAAAATGAAAACCTGTTTTAAATTTTCCCCCCTGTTGCCCTTTTAGGCCCCAAACCCAAATAAAAACCGATTTTTCGTTTTTTTTTAAAATAATTCATTAAAAGGCCCAAAACATTTGGGTGAAAGGTGAAAAGTTTCTTTAAAACAAAAAGGCCCTAACTTTTTTGGGCCCCTTTTCCCTAGACCTTCCCGCCCCCCCAAAAACCCAATTTTTCTTTTTTTTTTCATAAAAAATTTTAAAAAAATTTTAAAGGGTTTTTTAAAGGCCCGCAAACCGGGGTAAGCCCCTTGGGGGTTTTTAAAATTTTTACCCCCCCCAAATTTTTGGAAACTTTTGGGAAAACTTTAGTTATTTTTTAAAAAATTTAAATTTAAAACCCTTTTTTCCCCTTTTTGTTTTTTTTTAAAGGGTTTCCCCTTTCCCAATCTTTCCCCAACACAAAAAAAAAAATCCCCTTTTAAAGGGTTTTTTTGGGCCGGGGGCCCACAAAAAAATTTAAATTTTTTCCCATATTGGGGGGTTTCCCCCCCGGGCCCCTGGCTTTTTTAAAGGAATTTTTTAGAATGAAAAATTTCCACTTTTTTGGGTAAAAAAATTCCCTAATTTTAAAAACCCCTGATTTTTTTGGTTTTTCCCTAAATTTCACCCCCTTTGCTAATTTTTTTGGGTTTTTTTTGCAAAAACAATGCCCCCAAAAACCCCTTTAACGAGAGGGGTTTAAAAAATTTGCTGTTTTTTGGGGAAATCAGGGGCCCCTTTTTTTTAGTTTTTAAATAAACCGTTTTTTTTTTTATTAAAAAAGTTATTTTTTTAGGGGAAAATCTGCCCTTTTTAATGCCCCCTTAAAAAGAAAGGGCCCCGAAATTCCCCCTTTTTAAAAAACCAAAAAAATTTTCCAAGGGGGGAAAGGGAAAAAAAGGCAAATTTTTCCCAAAAGGGAAAAAAATTTTTCCCATTTTTCTTTAACTTGTTCCCCCGGTTTTTAGGGCCCCACCCTTCGGGGCCCCTTATCCTGTTTTTTAAAAATTTGTTTCCCGGTTTTAAAATTTTTCCCGACCCCCCTTTTGAAACCCCCAAAAGGCCCGGGCCCCCCCTTTTCATTTTTTTTAACCCCCATGGGTTTTTCAGAAATGGGTTTTTTAAAAAAAATTTTTAATGCCCTCCCCCATTGTGAAAAAGGGGAAAATAATTTTATCCTTAGCCCCTCAAGGTTTTTTTTTATAGAAATTTTCCCTTAAATAACGATTTTTGCCCGTCCCCCAGAATTCCCCCCCCTGGGACTACTGTCCTGTTTTAGGGATCCTGTTTGTCTGAAATCAAGTATTTCTAATTTTGGGAAAGGTAAAGCCCGTGCAGAATCCCCCGCCGGCACAATTCCCACTTCATCCCTGCTCCAAGGGTCCCTGGAAAAAAAAAATATTTTAACATAAGAAATTTTTTTTTTGATCCTGAAAATCAATTAGTAAAGAATTGGATTTATTATGGGAACAATAAAATTCCTGTTTTTTTATTTCCTTCACCGCCCAAAAGTCTTCTTTATTCGGTCCCCCCTTTCTATGCGGGTCCAAGAAATCGACCCATAATGCTGTTTTGACATTTTTTTATAAAAACAAAAAATAAAAAAGTTAATTATTTTTTAAAAAAAACAAATGGGCCAAGAAGAAAGATTATGAAAAATGTTATTTTTTTTGATCCTGGGAAGACGAAAACCAATGAAGTGAAAATTTTGACTCCCTTTTGACACATCCATTTACAATCATTTGCGGCGTTGAAATTAACAAAAAGTAAGGTCCAAATCCAATTTTTTATTTATCAAAGTTTTTTTTTTAAGAGGCCCAAGAAACCTATCCCCGAATTTAAATAACCCCTAATGATTTTTGAAACAAAAAAAGTAATGAACCCATTTTTGTTTTTTTTTAAAACGAGGCCAAGACCAACTGTTCAGCTTTACAAAACATTAAAACCAGACTCAACAAACGTTTTATTTTTAAAAAAGAAGTACAATTTTTAGACCAAAGGGCTCCAGTGTGTGAGTCGAACAAAAATCGCCCCCCTAACAGCATTACTAAAACCAAAATTAGAATTTTAGGGGAAGCAGTTTGGCCTTAAACCTTCAAAACACACTAAACAGGAAAACTACCCACAGATAAACCCCAAATTGACAAACATGGAACTTAAAGGAATTTTTTTTTTAAGCCAACAGCAGAACAAAATAATAGAAGCAGAAACCAGTTTTATTTATTTTTTTCAGAAAAACAAAGTAATTAAAAAAACTATGCCACGATCCGCCGCCTACCCTAAATGAAAGAGAAATAACCCGGTCCCATGAATCATAGAAACTTTTGAGAAGCCCATATCAGAGGCCGATTTAACAAACAATTTAAAGGCAAAACTGGGTGTGAACTAGATGAAGCAATAATAAAAAAAGAGGAAAAAGAAAAAAACTAGGTTTGAGGCCCCTGAAATGACCACCTAACTTAGACCCTTGGGTGTTTTAAAGGAAAAAGAAAATAAACACAAAGACTAAAAGATCTTTGAAAACAAGAGAAGATCGAGCAAAGACTAGAAGTTTGGCTTTGGTTCCCCTACTAAAACCAGAACAATATAAAGAACTCCCCAAAAGTGACAAGAATAGAGAAGGAAACTATCCCAAAGAAAAATTTTTATATGAAGAACACAACGTTTAGCAAGAACGAAATAAGAACACATGTTAGAAGAGCAAATGCGGTCCCCCACATATAAGCAAAGTGGGTTTGTTTTTTTAATGAAAACAGCCTTAAGGTTTGCAAAATTAAAGTAAACACTGGTGTTTTTTTGGGCCTATTAACCAGGCGTGCGGTGGGGTGGGGGGAAGTGCCACCAGGCCCCCCCAAACTCCTTTCCGCCCCAGTTTAAATAAAGGTAAAAAAAAAAAAACCTTCCAAATTCACCTTGCAAACTTACAAAAAAAAATTAGCAGAAAGGCAATAGATTTTTTTTTGCCTGGAAAAAATTTTAAGGGGGGACCCGTTGGGTTTGGTTTTTTTGGCCCCTGCCGAAAAGAAAAAGTATTTTGGTTTTAAAAAAAGGGCCTTAAAGCATTTTAATTGGGCTTTTATTTTTTGCCCTTAAATTTTTTGGGTTTTTAATTTTTTAAGAAAAGTTTAAAAACCCCAAATAACCCTAGGGAAAGTTAATCCAATAACAACCCCCGGGGTTTTTTTCAAAAACCCATGGCCCCATCCCCGAACAAAGCCCCCGCGTCTTCAAGGGCCCTTTTTGGGTTTTGGGGCCCCTTGGGGTTTGGGAATGATTTTAATTTTTGGGGGGCCCCCTTTTTTTTTTTTTATTTTTTTTTTTGTAATATTACTGGCTCAAAAATTTTAAATTTTCGTTTTTGCCCCCAACCCCCTTCCCCTGTTCTTTTCCCCCTGCAAAAAGGTTTTTTTTCATTGTTTGTAGTTTTTTTAAATTGTTCCTCCCCTTGGAGCCTGAGGCCAAAAGGGTAGCATTTTAAAAAAAAACCAGTCCCCCAAACCAGCAAAGTCTACTTTCTTTCCTTGAAAAAAATTTTTTGGTTAAAAACTTTTTTTGGAAAACCTTTTTTTAATACTTAAAAAGGCAAATAAAATTTGGGGCAGAATTAATGGCGCCCCCTTTTTAAATTTTTTCCCCAAAAATACTTTTTTTTTTTGGGCCCCTAAAAAACCCCCAGTAAAGGGAAATCAATTTTTTTTTTTGGAATCTTCTTTTTTTGTGCTTGCGAACCTACCCCAAACCCCCAAAAACCAATAAGAAACAAAATAGAGCCCTTTTATTTCTTTTTCTTTTCCCCCCCCCTTTTAGTTGGGCCCCTTTTAAAGAAGAAAACCCAAAAATTTAAAATGTTTTTCCATGCTTTTTTTTTTAATGCTCTTGCCCCTTATGGCCCCCCGGGGTTTTAAACCCAGTTTTTTTTGGCCTGAAGGGGAAAGTTTGGGGGTTAAGGGGGTTTCCCCCAAATCATATTAAAAACCCCTTTTTGTGCAAAACCCCAATAATAAAGAGTCCCCCCAAAAAACCATAAATTAAAAAAAATTCCAATTTTTTTTTTTGCCCCTAAAGCCCCTGTTTTTTTGGGTCAAAAACCAAAATTTCCCTTTACGACCCTTTTTTAAAAAAGCCTTGAAAACCCTTTTTCTTTTTTTGAAAAAAGGGTTTAAAATTTTTTTTTGTCATTTTGGTAATGGTGCTTTCCAATTTCCCCAAAAAAAAAATACGCCCTTTGAAGGGGTTTTTAATAAAAATAAAAACCCAAAAACACTGCCCCCTCCCCCCAAAGGACCCAAGGATAAATTTAAATGATCACATAGGGCCCACCCCAAAACACCCAGTTGATGCGAAAAACCCACAGCAAATTTTTTTTAAAACTGGTTTTTTTTTTTTTAAAAAAACTGAAATGGGTTTTAAAACTGAACCACATTTTTGGGGAAAGGGGTAGCCCTTTTTTTTAAATAGGGGGTTTAAAAAAAATTTTCTTTTTAATGGAGTACAAAAACCTTTACTTAAAAAGGGGGCCCCAGCCCTGATTTCCAACAGAAAAAAATCAAAGGGGGGGTCATTTTTTTTATTTTTTTTAAGATTGTAGTGCGGCCTAACAGAAAAATTTTTTCATTTAATATTTGAATGCCAAATCCCTTTTTAAATTGTTTTAAAAAAAAGTTTTTTAACAATTTTCAACCCCCCAAGACAGTCCCCCCTTTGTTTTTTTGAGGAAAGCCCAAAAATTTAAAAATGAAAAAGCGGAAACCCCCCAAGGGGTTTTTAAAATCCATGAATTTTTTTTTTTTTTCAAAGTCCCCTGGTTTGGGTTTTTAAAATAAAATGAATCCAAGGAAAATAATTTTAAAATTAGAAAAATAAAAAAATAAAAGATTTAAAAAATTTTGTTAGCCCATTTTTTAAACCCTAAACCCGATGGGGGTTTTTTTCGGGTTTTTTTCTCGCCCGAAAGGAAAACAAGAGTAATTTTCCGGGCAAATTTAAAATCTCAAAAATTAACCCAAAGCAAATTTGGAAAAATAATGTTTTTAAAATTTTAAAAACCCGAAGAAAAACCCAAAAAAAAAAAGGGAAACCTTTTTTTATGTAGAGCTTTGCTTTTAAAAAGTTTTTTGGCTTTGCAAACCCCCTCAATCAAGTCAGTCCCCCTGAATTTTAAAAAGTTTTTTCCACCAAACAAAACTACTTATGAAGAAAATATCCCCCCGATCTTGGCCCTTTTTCATTCATTACTCCCCCTGGTTTTATTTTTGGGCGAGCCCCGGGGCCAAATTTATGAAAAATTATATGAAAAAAAAGGGCCCCCAAAATTGGTTTTTTTTTAAAAGCTTTCCCTTCCCCTCAGGGGAAAAACTGCCCTAATTTGGGGGAAATTTTGAAATTATACAATTTCCCCCCAATTTACATTTTTTAAAAAATTTGCTTTTTTGGGGAGGGCCCGATCCAATTTTTTTAAAATAAAAAAATCAAAAAGATAAAACAGGGAAAAGGGCCCCTGAAAAAAGTAAAAAACCTGCCCCATTTTTTTAAAAAAAAATAAAAAATAAAAATTTTTTTACAAAAAAATGTTTGCCCTGGGGCCAGAAAAATTTAAAAGGGGTTTTTTTTTTCATTTAAGCCCCTGAAAAGGTTTTTGTTTAAAAAAAAGAAATTTAAAAAAACCTTGCAGACGGTTTTTAGGGGCTTTTTTTTTAAACAGAACGGTGAAAATAGGCCCCTTTTTTTTTGGTTTTTTTTAGTAAAAACCCAAAGAAGGTTTTTTAAAAAAACGCAAAGATGTTAAACCCACCAGCAAAAAGGGGTTTTTTCCCAAACTAGAAACCCAAATACGCCAAAAGTTTGAAGGGAAAAAAATGCGGGTCAGTATGAAAAAAAAAATAGTTTTTTTTTTGAAAAAAAAGGAAAAACCAAAATTTGGGACTTTTGAAACCCAAAAATTTTAGAATGGGAAAAATTAAAAAATTTTAATTTCCCTTTAAACCCCAAAATTTAAAATTTTTTTTTTTACCGTCCCCAAAAAAGTTTTTTTAGAAAAAACAAAATTTAAACCCCCTGGCCCCCCTTTTTAAAAATGTAAAATTCCCCTTAAAGCCCGAGGACAACCCGTCCCCGGAAAAAAAGAATTTTGAAAAAAAAAAGGGGCCCTTTTTTGGGGGCAAAAAAAGTTTCAATTTCCTTCCCCCAGAAGGAAAAATCGGTTTTTTTTTTTTAAAAACTTTTTACAAAAAAAATTAAAAGGGGGTTTTTTCCAAAGCAAAAAAAATTTAGGAAGGGCACGGTTTTTACAAAAGAAAAATTTAAAAATTTTCTGTCTTAAAAAAGATGGGGGGGGGGCGAGAAATGGAGCTCTGGGGGTCAGTGACAATCTTATGAAAGGAATTCTTTTTTAGCTGGCAAAACTTAGACCCCCCTTGACAAAAATTAAAGGTTTCTGTCGTTGTTCTTTACAATGGCGAGGGTATTAAGGTCATAACAACCCAAACAACAAAATTTTATATTAGTCTAAATAGAAACGATCTTACAGAAAAAAAAAAATGGATTAAAACTTACACATTTGGGCCTTATAGGTTTTTATTAACTGAAAAAATTTTGACAGAGAGTATGATAAAAACAATAACTGGAAATTTGATTAAAAATTTTGTTTTTAAAACTATGGAGCAGAAAGACTTTGGTGTCCAAAAGCCCCAAAGTTAAACTTTAATTTAAAAAAAACCCCCCCATTTTTTTCATTGTTTGTGGGGCAGGGGGGGTTTGGGGAAAAACAAAAATTTTTTCCTCGGGCCTATTTCAAACCGTTTTACGTTTTTAATTTTTAAACATATAGAAATTTT